>BJBW01009750.1:7511-180011 GCA_004320125.1 Scolopax mira
CTACAATCATCTACAATAATTTCTAATCACGTCTTTCTTCTCGTAAACAATTAATGTAGGGCATATGGCTTCTAAAGTGGTATAGTTCTAAAACAACTTGAAAATTGAAAAGGTTTTGTTCAGTTGTCATTGTAAATGATATATTCAAAACATTATGTATAACAACATATGAAAAACACTGAATGGAAAAGAAACTCTTCAAGAGAGAATCATTAAAACACGTACAGAATAATAGTTTAACTACAATAAAAACACCTACAAATGAAAGGTGATCATCAAATACCGTTTTTTATACATGACATAAGTGTAACTAATAAATCAGCAGTCTTCCCAAAGTAACAATCTTATACAAGGGACAGAACGATAGCAATTTTCAACAGCTGCAGATTGTTTGTATGAATAAAAGCAAGAGTCTTGATATAAAACAAGAAACTGCAGATGAACATATTTATTTCTCAAGAGAGTTCTACACAGTTATGAAGATGAAAAAAACCACTAAGAACCAACCAAACCACCACCAAAAAAAAAAGCCACACCAAAAGATATCACAGATGTTTAGACTCAAAACTGTAATTTGTGTAAGATTATGTTTAGGATCTAATTCAGTGAACAGCGACTGCTTCAGTTAAATTAATTTGACAATAAACATGGTATTGTGAGCAGCTTCAATTTCAACCACTATTTACCTGTCTAACAGTAGTTTTCAGTTTCCAAAACAAGATAGTACTGAAGGCTTTACTGCAAATTTAATATGAAAGAGTTCTCCAGTCTTCAAATATCCCTGAAATTAATGGATTCTCTCATTGCTCTTTTGCTTAAAATGGTCTCCTGCACTGCTGGAAATACTATCAGAACTCTTGAGGTAGTCAGCTTTTAATTTATCGCAGACGGGAGGAACACCAGATACTATCAAAATGATAGTACTATCTAAACACAACATTTTTCTCTTATGACCTCCCACTGTAGTAGCAAAATTGGTTTCCTAGAACTCTAACAAATACTTCTGTATCTCTTTTAGAGTAAAATTAAACAAAAAAAAAAATATAGTGAAGGTATAGCAAAAATTGAGGCAGAATTGAAACAACACAAAGCATTTATTTTCTAAAATGAGAGAAAGCTAATAAGACAGACTGCTATTAGTTCTTACAAACAGAAAAGCTTTTGATTCTCTCTTACAATAAAACTTGGTAAATACAAATTCATCTTATACTGACAATCCATAAATTTAGTCAGTTTGATGTTGCTTAGCATACAAATACAGCTATGTTAATATTCCTAGTACAACAATTTTCATTTTGTAGTACAAATAGAATTGTAAACCAGCTCTACTTTTATCATTAGCCCAGTAAAAGAAATCCAAATTACAAAAGAAATAGGGAATACCTCATGTAACTAGTTTCCCCGTAATTATCCTTTTATTGTGATACAGGTGGGAGATCTTTCACACAAGCAATTGGCTTCAACTCTATCCATTAAAAATTATTAAAAAAACCCAGTTTCTGGCTGAGAAACTCACCAGCCTGTCAAATGATTGAAGTTGAGAGGATATATTCAGGGAAGCAGCACTCTACACCTGTCCAGGTACCCATTATTGCTCTTGTCTTTTATTTACAGATCACACGTTTTTGCTTCCCATCTCCATTGGTCCCCAAACCTGAACAGCACCTTCACATCTTTTCCTTGCTCAGAAGCAGGATGACTATAACCTTATAGAGAAGGAGTTCCTACTTGGAGACATGGCATTGTAGCACCCTCTGCCATCTCCACCCGGACGGACACCTTCTTCAGCAAGTCTTTATCACCCCCAAAATCAGGCATATGCCAGATGAAGGTGGCTCAGGCTCCCTGCTGCCCACACGAGGGCTGATCTCTCTGTACTGGGGATCACTGAACTCAACACTTTTACTGAAGCTACCAAAATGCTGCAGGTCTAACACTGGTTAGTCAGTTTTGCATTCCCATATTTAGCTGTTCTAAGAACATTAAAGCTAACTCCAGCTTCTGGCTGACTGATCAAAGGTGATAATTCTTTTCTCTACTTTCATGTTGCTCCCTTCCCCTCACAATCCACGTCTGCAGCAGTGCCCATCTAATCATCTTTCCACAAAAGAGAAATTGAAGCTCACATGAAGAGAAATTAACTGTTACTGGTGGGACAGAGAGTATGGATTCACAGGTGCAATATGATCTGCACCTTTTGCAGATGCTTCTGAACACACAAAACTATACATACTTGATTTCATCTCCATTTCCCCTCTGCCATCCTTTGTACATTCCTATTCTCCTGAATATGTATAGATGGTTGGTAATAGGTTTGCAAACCTATCCTTGGCAAATGAGGGTCTGTTTTAGTTTCAACAGTAGTTGCCTTTGGAAATTAAAACAGATATTTGCCTTACACTACTGTGTCATGATTCATCATTCAGAACTGGGCCATCTAGCTGCCTTTCCAAAGTTTCCACAATTCAGTACTTTTTTAACAGAACATCAAAAAGCTGTGTTTGTTATGTATATTGAACTTCAGAGTAACCTTCATGCGAAATAGTAAACAGTCACAAGAAAAGAGGAATATTTTGAAGAAAAACAGAACTACAAGTGTCCTCTTACTGTTCCTCAGGTTGCTGACATACACAAGATGCAACACCGGAAGGCAGTTAATAAGCTACTCACAGCTTTTAGGCCTCTTATCTCATCTAAACCTCTCCATTTTCTCTCACAGAATGGGAAGCATCCAATAACTGATGTCATCATTGCAGCTTTAACATATATGCACAGTGAAATCATTCAAAAAGAGTTAACCTTTTAAGCTGAAAAACTTCATAAACAAATGTTAGAGTTTATGCATAGCAGGATTTTTCAACTTTTTAATACCCTATTTATTGTTTCAACTATCCTAACAATTGCAAAAGATCATTTTGTAAAAACTGCAGTTGTAACAATTATTGTTCCCTATGCCAGCTTCAACCACAGCTGTTACTACAGCGTGAGCAAGGCAGTAATAATGAAAAAAAAATAAATATGAGTTCTGCTTTCAGCAACAGAACTTTGCAGGATTTTTTTATTTCATCTGAGACTAAATAAAAAATAAACATGTTTATTCCTGTCTTCAGCGTACAGAAATTACAGAAATTATTTTTATAGGTGTTGCTGATATAGCATTTGCAATTTGTACCATGCAAGTTCAGAACAAATTTCTAGAGTTGCAACATAACATATTTAAAACATAATGAACAGCAGCATGTTTAAAAGCATTTTAAAAGGAGGTCAATTCTGACCTCTGGGCCATGAAGCATTGCATTAACAGTTCTGCAGAAAGAAAAATGATAAGGTATGAAATGAGTGCTCAGAAACTAGAACCTTATCAGTAAGAGTTTGATTCAAGCCTGTAAGACAAATTGCTCAGCAAGGCAAGTCACCTTCCTGCTGTGATGAGGATATAGCTGAATTTTCAATGCAACTGACTATCTCCCTCATCATGTCTCCTCAACTCGATGTCCTTAAATTCAGTATCTGGTTTACATTTTCTAAGCATCCAGTTCTTATTCTGAATACATCTTGTCTGAGTAGCCGCATACCTACCCTTCCAGGATAATTATCTTTTTTCCTTTATTTGACAATTTAGCATCAGGCACAACCACTTTAAAGCAAATGTAACTGCTAACAAGAAGGCAACTGTATATTGCCATAGTTCAGCTACGTCAAGAATGTTCATTTACCTGTGATAAAACCACTAGAGTTCAAAAAATACACCTGTTTGTTAGCTGGACGGCATTTCATGAACTTTCTTTTCCTGAAAGAATCCCTGACACTTTTCTTAGTCCTTATTTCTTTCTTTACTCACTTACTTGAGCATCAGTGGATTTTTTAAGGAGTTCTTCCACAAATTTCCAATTGGATTCCTTCTGTTTCTGAAAAATAATGATTAACAGCATGAAATTCCTCACAGGACTCATTATGTAGTAACATAAAATAAGTAAAATAAGCAGGCAAGAAATTTACAGAAAAATTAATTTAATGAGAGCATATTGTAGTAACCACTGAAAACAGCTTTTTTGGTTTATGACTGTACCCATCCTAAAAATTAGGCCTCAAAACCAATTAAAAAGACAAAAAAGTATGCAATTTAAATTGGTTTAAGGGACTCATTTGGAATCCTGACCTTCGCTTTTAATAAAAAAGCAAAACATCCAGGCATTTTTGATTAGTACAAGCAGTAAGTATGTGTTACAATTTCCTTCTTTAACATTCTGTAAAAAGGAAAATATAAGGGGTAAGAAGGAGGAAAAGTACAATCTCATCTTTTCTTGTTTTTAACTTTTCAATGAAAAACAAACACTTCTAACTTATTTTTCTCAGGGCAAACACTAAGGATTTCTTTGACCAGTTCAGTAAGGTGTTGGCCAGATAATAGTGGCCTATGCACATAGAAAAAATATATAGAGTAGGTCAAATATGGCCCATAATTTATATTCTTCAGCTGGGGGAGACAGATGACTGTCCATTTCAAGCAATGAGACTGTGCTAATGAAGTAAGAGTTACATGGCAAAGAATATTAAAAATAAAGAGAATAAAATACATTTAGGCAATTTGGGAAACAATAGAAGGATTTGCAACTACAATTATTTCCCAGGGAAAAAAATAAGAGGCAACCAAGCCAACCTACTTACAATTCTAGGAGGTCCAAAAATCCTCTCTTAAGCTCCGTTATGTCTATAGCTTGTGTAGGTAACTAGATGCATGAACATAGTAGTTTCATCATTGTCCTGCCTTACTCATTCCCTCCACTGTCATAACTTTCAAGCCTTGTAAATTATTCTGTAGACAATCTGTCCTTTAAATGTCTATATAGAGCTTACAATAAAGAACATCTTATGCTTTTGTAATTGAACTATAACTGCTTTGCAGTTATATTTCATTTTTTCCAATATATTTCCAATATAACTGCAGCAAAATCATTGTGTTCAATCTTCCTCTGCTACTGACTACACTGCTTAATGCTGAACTCTTTAAAAAGATGCACTAATGTTTATGTAACACTATTTGACTACTTGTTGGCTTTACATTTTTACACAACAAGAAAAGGAGAATTCTGAAAGACTGCTGACAGTAGCAAGTCTCAGTCTGTAGACTGCTTATGGAACAAATACGAATTAAAGGACAGATCTGCAGAAAGATACACTAAACCTGTGATTTCACGATTAGGAACTTGAACAGTATCAATTAAGGAGTTCCCACTGCTTCCTCCTCATCCTGCCAGCTGCTCTTCCTGCCCTCACAGCTGTGGCATGCCACTGCTCAGCTGTTCTGGTCCTTCTGTTAGTGGGACACAGATCAGTGAATCTGCCCAGAGCTTTAGGAGAGTAAGAAAGAAGGAAGGAATGAAAAAGGGAGGAGAGCCTGACCTTGGTCATAGAATAGGGGCAGAAACACTTGTGCCAGAACAGCTGAGGGCATATCATACCTAGGGTGGTAAGGACTCCTTAAGCTGTTATTGATGCCAAAGCCTTTGTATCATGAAACCAGAGGTAGCACCCTGTCAGAAGGGGGGATCGCTGCATCAACAAGTAGCCAAGGACTAAAGGCAGCCCTTCAATAATGAGTAAAACCCACAGAAGGCACTCCCAGACAGTTCTGGATAGTATTTAGGTCAGATTTTTGACTGCTGTATTTTAGAGCTTGATGTTATCAGAATACCTACACACTGGCACAGTTCTACTGCAAGCTCTAAGTAAAGCTTGTCAACTGCTCAATAGCCAGGTTTGTCAGAGATGAGTAGATATTAAGAGAACTGTGCTATGTGGCTATGAGACCCCCAAACGTCTGGATCAGCCTGCTCAGAACATGTTTTTTTGCCCTCCCGTAGTCCAAGGACACATGATTTAAATAAAAGGTGTTTATTGCCAAATTTCACTCAGCTGCAGTATGGGGATCCCCTTACAAGATCCTGGAGTAATCTAGGGCACACTCCTGACACCAGCTGGGATGGATTACCAGAGTGCACCCAGGTTCAGCCCAAAGGAAAGAATGACACCAACCACCTGCTGCACTCTTTTTTTTTTTTTTTTTTGCCTCAATTGTCTCTTAGCTTTTAACAGACTTGTTTCATTCAAATCCCACTAAATTTACATCCTAACAGCATTCCCTGCTACACTCGCAATATGGCATGGCAACTGTTTACAATCCATCCTTGTCAGATAATGTGTAGCATCTACATCTCTTACTCCAGACCTGCTGGCTTAAGACATCCTCCCTACACCCCCAAAGAGTCCTAAAATCAACAGCACCTGGAGACCCTACAGTGCATAAAAGCACTGTTAAAACCAAAAGCTTGAGCTGAGACCCTCTGGGTTCTCAGGGGGAAACTTTTGCAGGGACTAACAGCTGCCTACCTGGAAGAGCCATACTGGGCTTCTCAGCTGAAAGTCCATGTTTGCATATCTTGCCACATAGTCATTTCAGATTAGTCTATCAAAGGCAAAAATTCTTAGCCCCAAGTAATTCTGTATATATTTCCCTAGCCCACAGTATATTGAAATTGACCCCTGCAATGTTCAGAAGTAGCAAATTTTCTCATCAGGTCCCATTTGGTTTTTAAATGTACAAATCCTGCTTTTCAGAAGAGTGAAGTGAGACCCGAATGTTGGGTTATGGAAAGAGACATATACTGAACATCCCTCATAACAGAGTCTCTAGGAAACCCAGCCAAAATTTCCCAGTTTAAAAAAAATGGTTTCATGCGTATGAAATATATATTCAATATCTCTGATTCATTGCATATTTGAAATTACGTTATATGAGCTACAGGGGAAAAAATAAAAAGAAGCAAGTCTGAAACCTATTTAGAATTTTAAAAGCTTTCATAATAACCTCAAGGCCATGCAGACCACATTAAAAAATTGAAAATCTTCCACAGATGACATAGGCTTAGAGGCAATTTTTTCTACAGAGCACATGAATAACCATCATTATGACACATCACCCTCCCACTTCTGATCATAGTTAATTAAAAGAAAGCATGTGTCATGAAGCTATCGCATCAGATGTTTAACCAACAAAACAGGACTCCATTGAGCCCTGATGCAAAAATTCGTATCACAGATTATTTTATCTTATAACATTGAAAGAATGAGACTGCGATTCAGGTAGGGGAGGGGGGCAGACCTAAAGAAATGCTTACCATCAACTGTCTAGATGGGTTACATTTTTGTGGTGTGTGAGAAGGCACTGTACTTACTGACAGATTTTTTTTGTAAGAACCCATAGCACTTAAGAGAACAGGGATCCCTGGGCAAACAACAAACCCACGGCCATACTTAGAGACATGTGAAGCACAGCTAACACTTTGAACATAAAGATGACCAGAAACGTGGAGAGGAGCATGCACAAGATGGTCTTATGATTTACAAACCTAGACTTGGTAATTCTCTTCTCTCAGGTGGGCTCTAAGGAAAAAAAAAATTTAATCTTGGGCTAGTCACTTCCGTCTCTGTGTCTCAGATTCCTACTTCAATATAAGAACAACAGGAATCCTTTTTTCCATTCTATGTCTGTTTGGCTTATTTAAATAATCTAGTTCCTGGGGCAAAAAATAATCTCTCACAAGGCTAAATACATAGTATGTATGAGTGTGAAAAAGAGGAAAAAAAATCCAATGATCAAAGTAAACAGTATCACTGCATTTTGATTAGGGTGTAAAATATAAGAAACCCAGGATAAATGTCTGCTTCATACTAGTTTCCATATTCGACCTGGGAATAACCTTTTCTCTCCATCTAAATTTCTCTAATAAGCAGTAATTCTACCTTCCCAGTGTCCCTCTGAAATACAATACAGACTGTGGTCCTCCCCCACTACTGTAGTAACAGGGCAAGCAAGGGAAGCTTAAGACAACCTTCAGTGCAACCATCAGATGCGGTCTGCAATTTTACAACGTGTAACAAGTTGCTTCATTTTACCGTGGTGTTATTAGATAAGACTGAACCACGTGATAATGAGCAGCCTGCCAGGGGATCCTAAAGGATCTGTCAACCCACCAGCAGCATAAGCATCCCACATTTATCAAGTCCTCTAGCTCCCAGAAAAGGTCATAAGTTTTTCAACTAAGTATTCAAGCACTGAATGATCAGATCTTCCCTATCTTTTTCATTCTTTGACAAATTAGGGAATTTGCAAGATAAAAATCAATGAAAGTGGAGAGAGGTCCATGAAGGAATTTGATGCATCACTACCAAGTATGGCTCTACATACATCTTACGAGGCATAGGAATGGCAGTGCAGGTCTCATCTGGGCTCTTTAGAGAATGCAGGGTAATGTATGGAATCAGAATGAGATTCACCAGGAAAACTTGATTAGTTGGGGACTAGTCTGCTCTAGCCAGTAGAAAAAACAAAGGCCATGTTCTAAAAGCAAATGTCTTGCAACTTACTGCCAGAACTTCCTAAACTGAAGCTTGAATTCAAGTTACTAGACAGTGTCTATTGGTACCACACCAACACAGAAAATTAAGCTGTACACGTAAATATAGAGGCATCACAATTACATAGTCAGGTTTATACATCATAGGGCACAATCTAATGTGTTCAGTTCCTCAAAAAACCTAGTAAAGGATTTATGCTGCAGGCAGATAGTCTTAAAACATATGCTACATCATGAAGTATATGTGTTACTAACTAGCTGGGATTTTTCCAGTTTCTTTATGCATCTACTGAATATCTGGTGTATAACATGAATATGTCAGGGGCTCTGACTTGTACAAAGCACATCTCAACACCACCTACCTTAAAGGACATTTTTAAGTAGTGTGAAAATTCATGTATTATAACATGAATTGTTTTCTATCAACAAAACCAAAAAAGCAAAGTTAGAGACCTTAATAAATTATAACAACTTTTAGGTATTTAGAAAAAAGCACACTCACCTTTTCATCTAGATTTCCATTACGGTCAAACTGGTAGAGTGATGCCAGATGAGTGATAATCCACCAGCTAAAACTCAATGGGTCTTTACACTGAATTGTTTCAAAACCAGACATCCTTTCAGAGCTACTTGGCCTTTCAAAGATATTCTTTAGAGTTTCGTTCACCAAGCTCCAGAAACACTGTAGGAAACGCAAAAGTAAATTTGAACTTGTTGAATAACAAAGCCTATGTTAACAACTTCCCCTACAATACCATCCTATTGATTAATTCGCTTTTATAGAGAACAAGCAAAATGACAGTCATTTAAAGAAAATAAAAAACAGTGTTCTGTATTACCAGAGAATACCTGGAGCTACTTTAGAATGTCATCTTTCAAATGCCAGTAGAAAGCAATGTGAAAGGACAAGCTTTGGTCACAAGGAAGAACAGAGTGTGATACTTCACAGGCAAAATTACAAGCTGATGGAATGACAACGTGCAGATGGGATGGTGCACCAACACTCACCTGAGAGAGATTAGAGTCCTTTAACGAAGACTTTTTATAACAGATTTTTGAAAAACTCAGTGCCAGACTAACCTAACCAAGATGAAGACAGTAGAAGATGGCAGAGAATCGGTCTGAAAGATATCCCTGCCTCATACCCCTCTCTATACCACAATATTGCAACTTCTTACAGCCTGTGCTTTTCTTCCCTAGTTCTACAGAAACTCTCTGGGACTTCTTTGCACCTGTATTTCATTAGCTGGGTCCTGATCCTAATTTATGCTTCAAAGTGCTAGTGCAAGCACTTAACACTAATGAAGTTTCACTTGTTTTGTCCACCTTTACATCTATTGTCATTAACAAGTAAATAACTATCATTACAAACACTCCACTATAAAGTACCTCTTATTACACTAAGAGAACAGTACTCATTGCGCAGATGGCAGCTTTGGTTTTTATAAGGATTATTTCAGAAAACTTTCAAAGGATTTTAACACTTCTTAATATTCATTCAGAGAAACATCCGCTCAATTCTAACCAGCAGTTCACAACAGAAAAATCAAACACTAGAAAACATTATCAAAGGAAGAGAACAAAATGGGAAACATCATTATGCAGTGTATAAAATCACCTGGCCACCTAACCAATACTTTGAATACTACATCCAATCCTGGTACTTGAAATTCAAAGGACAGGAATAGGATGTGTTAGTACATGAAGGGTTTAGACAAAGATGTCCACAGATAATAGCACCTGTAAAAAGGATGACTGAACACAGTAAGACTCTTCAGCCTAGACATACATGAAGGTAGGAAATACCAGAAAAAGAAGTCTGAAGAGGCATATAGTTATATTCGTAGAAGGAAGGAGAAGAAGTAGTGATTGGCTCTTCCAAATTATATGGGGACATCAAAAAATGTCAGCAACTACATGATTCAGAAACAACAAAAAACAGGTCGTTCTTGTATAGGTAGTTACCCTCTACAAGAGTATCAAAGACAGAAACATGGACTAGATGGATCACTGGTCTGACTGTACCTGTTTTCTAATACCTGGAGATGAATCATTGCATAATGTAACACACAAATTGCATATAATAATAAAATTTTTTAAAAGATGCTTTCTTTTCTTTTGTTCTACCATACAGCTTTCACAGTCTGTTCCGTTGCTTTCTTTCCTTAGCACAAGGAGCACTCCTTATCAGTACCCTAGATCACAACCAAAGGGTATGCTGCAAACCTAGCGTGAGGACTCAATGCACATTCAAAACGGCAGCCTAAAGCATCCCAGTTTGCATGCAGCCCTCCTAAAGTGCCTATGAAGTTTGGTTCTACCATCAGATAAGGGAACTAGCACATTCATGGCAATCTGGGAATATTTGGCACCTGTACTGCATATGTAACACACGTGCATGTGTAACAGTATGCTTCCATTACCTCTGTGGGAGACCCTTTATTTCTGTGGTCCAGCAGATGAATAAGTAGAATCCATAATTCTTTAATGCAGATACAGGAATAATGGTGACTAGTAAGGGCCTCAGAAGGTCTCACCTGAAAGAGAATATGCAATACAGTTATCCAGAGGACTGTTATTTTTGAAATTGCATTTTACATACCAATACTCCCTCTTGATTTGGTTGTTTAGTTTTGTGGGGTTTTTTTTGCGGTTAAATACTATGGCTACAATTACATATTGGAAAGTGCATTATTCCATTAACATCCAAAATATGTCTCTCACACAACAAAGACTGTTTCCTAATTCTACAGAAGTTATAGGTTATTTCTTAGTTTCTTCTAAGCCACTTTCAAACCTTATTTAATCAAATGAAAATGGGATGCTGAGGCCTAAATGAAAAGGAACTGCAATAAATACTAATTCGTTGTCTGACAGTAGGGAAAAGAGAAAATGATTGATAAGATTTTCTTGATGTTCTTGGGAAGATAAGAAAGAGATTTCCTATGATTTAATAGCTATTATTGTTGTTATTTTTAACTGAAAAATCCTTAATGACTAGGCATAATGCTAGTGGAATATGTTTTTGTTGGCGTAAGGATGTTAATGTTCCCACAACATTTCACAAAATCTGCTTTTCGGTAAATTTACTGCAAGGCATTCTTTTAATATGCAGAAAACAGCATATTTCAAGTCATGTACGTTATTTGATTACTATTCCATATTTAACAAAATTCACTCAGACTGATGCATTTCAAATGCAAAGCAGTCTTCTTGTGATTCATCTTTCAGTTTTACATTCCCTGAATTGTGAAACAAAATAAGCAAAACAGCAAAAGGAAGTGCTAAATACATAAAACTTCTCTGTACACTTTAATGCTTTTAAGACCTACCGGCACCGTATTTGAAATAGTCATAGTATAGACCAAACTTTACTTATTCTGTCTTAGGACCTATGAATCCAGAACTGTATTCAGAAGTGGTAAAAAAAGTGAAGAAAAGCTTTGTTTAAACAGCGTAATTCAGCACATTTTACCTTCAGCAAGGACACAGGCAGAAATGTAGAAAGAAGAGGCAAGACGATGCAGCTCATACTCAAGTGTATTCCTAAATCATGTAGTAGTCCAAGTTTGAATGATCAACCTACAGTCCTCTAAAGAAAACAGAGGAAACTGGGCACCTATTCATCTAATTCATCTAAATCCCTGCAGAACTGTTTCTATCTTTCCCTGACAGTAAAAAAAAAAAAAAAAAAAAAGAAACAAACCAAAAAACCCTAAGGGGACTAGTTTAGCTAACTAACTCCTAGACACCTAGATTTGATGAGACAAATGCTGAATTTTTATATTCTCATGCTCTTCCTGATCCATTCATGCACAACTATTCTCAAATTACACTGGTACTTAAAACCCTTTCTGAATTTTGAAACCTAATGGTATAAAATAAACATTTTAAACAAAATATGCAACACCAGTGACAGCAGTAGCCACGTGAAAGAGATATTACAGAAGAGTGAATGATGAAAAACCACTCTCACAATTAGAAGAACAAGTATATCACCAGTAGTATCAAATCTATAAAATAGTCTATAATTATACAGACTTTCTATTTATCGTCCACCTTTAGATAATATGTTTACAAGTACTGTTTTCATACAGCTCAAAATAAGCTTTAAATACTGAACAGTTAATTAGAAATAGGAATTTATAAGTGTGACACATAGTCTGTTTTTCTCTCTCTGTAAAGAAACCTGCTTACACTATGAAATTTCCAGGGTGGACCTTGACAATCAATTTAAGAACATGATGAGATCAAGACTGAAATATATAAAAGAATTCTATTAGTCACATTCCACATAAGGCATCAAAGCAAGACACCATACAGGTATTTGTCAGACTAAGGATTACTGAGACATTGTTTCTTCAGAGACAGTCTGGATTTCTTCTTGGAACATCATGAGTTCAGTGTCTGGGTAAGAAGGGTTAAAACTTCAAATCGTGGTACTGTTGGGGCAACAGAGCTCTCATGCCCCAGAGATGTGCTGCTGAAAACAGAAAGAAGATACCTTTGGCAGAGATGTTCTTGAATATCTCAGAGCACAATGGGCTCAGTAAATGATCCAAGTCAAGCAGATCCAAGTCAGCAGAGCTGTCCAAGAAACAGATCTGAAAAAATGAGTGTGGAGTATGTCCCTTCTTCCAAGGTTACCCACAAACGTTCAGGGCTGTGCTTCTGAATATTCTCAACCAAAAGCTTAATGTTTTACTGGTAAACTGACAGTGTGTAATCTATTGTGGTTATCCTTTGTGTTTTCAAAAGTTTTGAGGGACGTTATTTCTATTACTGGTATATAGCAATAAATGCATTCTACTGGAGACACCAGCTGAAGGTCCAGCTCAAGTCCAAGCTCCACTTCAGAAACTGCTCTCAATTAAAACTGGTTCAAGCTGTGCAGCCTAAGCCTAGAGAGAGATGAAGAAAAAAGCAGTGGCAAAGCAATCTTCTCTCTTTGTCATGTGGCTCTATGGAAGTAGGATGAATCTGTCATTTTAACGTCTGACATTTCAAAGCCTACCATCAAGCACGGTGGTCAACAGATACTATTTGAATCTTCCTTTCAAAAAATTACTCTAATTGATTTGCCTTTTGATGGGGGAGGAGGTTGCAGTATTATCTGATAATTTAATAGATCAAAACTGATTTTGAAAGGTAACAGAGTTCTCTACAGAAAGATAGTTTGAAAGAAGTTATCCAATGCTACTATGGCCATTTCCTACCGCCCCGCACCTGCCCCAAACTGTAATATGAAAGAAGGGGAACTCCATTTTTTATCTCTTTGTACTAAGAAAACATGAATTATACAGTGGTCACTGCTATTTATTCTCAGAATTCAGTCCTGTGCTCATGGACCACACACACGCATCCGAAGCTGGTTTCACAATGACACAGCAAAGAAGATTACATAGCTCTTTTACAAGCTGCTATATGGAGCTATGATGAGTTTCTAGCTTTGGAGTGCTCAAAACAAGTGAGAAAAAAACACTGTAGCTACAGAATGAAAGAAAAAGAAAAGATAAGTACAAGGTTTCCCTTGACAAATGTAGAAGCATTGTAACAGAAAGATGCAGCAGTGGCAATAGGAACAGCACAACAATAAACTATAATATGACATTCTGCAAGTGTCCAGTTAGCTTACTGCCAGCATTACAGTTATTCTCTTTTTGTTCCTGTTGAGAGAGTTTGAAAAGATTTTTTTTTTTTTTGCATCTATAGCTCTAAACCTTTTAGACTGTGCCATGTTTGGCATTAAACCTGGAACACTGAACTTACAAAATGTGGCACTCACTTCTGCTCTGTACACAGTGCATTTCAATATTACTCTCTCATTCAACTGCCAGATGGTCATGAATAAATATAACACAATTTGAGCTCCTAACAAATAACACTCTTTAAAACATGGAGATATAAAGCCATATATAACGTTTAAAACTTAGCAGTAAGAAGTCATCTATGCATCGGTGCAGTATCTAATTCACATGGTTCCCAATACAAGCATCTAACTGCCCATGTCCTATATAAAGAAAAAAGTTACCTTTATATACTTGTTGATAGACAAACTTATTAAATCAGATATGAGACTTCCACAGTGCTTTTCAAACAAACTGACACTGGTTAAATTCTCTCCGGTTAGATTTATGAAATGGTTAGCGTATACAACTTGTCCTAAAAAACAAAAGAAAATTAGACCTATTTAATCCTGGGTTTGGCTATAGGAATACAAGACAGACAGGATACGTTTTTTTCTTATTTTATATATATATTTATCTTAGAATTGGCTTGTTGAACCATATGTAATTTTAATTTACAAGCTCATTTGGGGAAGTTCATGCATTCTAAGTCCAAGCTAGACCCTTCATTATTACATTGAAGTCTGGTATTATTCTGGTTGACAGTAAAATAGTTTGGCACTTTACAGCCTTTTATTGGCACAGTTTCTGCAGCAGAATAAAGATTTATTTATCTGCAAGTTCCTCTTTGTCACATGCCAGTGCGCATGTCCTGAAATCGTGACATGTTTTGCAGATATGCAAGTTGATGACAAACAATTCTGGAGAGGTCTAACACTTTCCTTTGGATGTGTTGATGTAAAAAGCTGGCACAATCATATTCCAGCTTGAGCATTTGTAGACATTAACACAGATAAAATGGTAAAGTTAAGAGGCTGAAAGATCTTATTCCACAAGCTTTCCAACAGTACAACCCCTTTGGCATCAGTGGAACAGAAGATATGTAGAACAAGCCTGTATTTCATTCTTGGAAATGCAGGGTGAAGCCCTGAACCCACTTTCCTGCCATTGGTCTCTGTAGTGTGAAGTTTCCACTCAGCACAAGTTAGAGAACAAGATGAGAACCTAAGAAATTCTACAGGGCATGTAAGAATACAAGAGAAGATAACTTGATTAATAAATGTTAAAAAGCATGAACCTATGAAAATGGATTACTACATTATTGCTCAGAATTCTATCTAGAAAGAAATAGAGAATTCTGGACACTAAATTGCCTTCAAGAGTTTTTCCATCCTTTCTCCAAAAGGCCCCCAAAAGGAAAACAGGTTATCCCAAAATGGATATAAAAGAAACTTAGAATTATAGAACAAACAGCCAACCCACACATGACCTGGCAATCCAGACATGCAGAAACAGTAAAGATGCATGAATCTGAGTAAGGCTGGGTTGTGACAGCACTCACAGCAGGCAAAAGCTAAGCCAAGAGCTCAGATTTAGTACCAGTTACCCGGGCTAAATATACAGTGCATTCTTTCTAGACCTCACTGTTGCAATTCCTATATGGAAATTACACAGATAACTCATAATTCATACAACTGGGTGGTGGAGAAAGTTTGGTTCTAGTGACACAATGGTTATAGAAGAAAATACATTTGGGGATTTATTTTGCTAGCATGGACATGAACAATAGACATAATTCTCACAAAGCAAATAAATTTCTTTGCTGTATTTTAACAATTCTTCTTCAGCAAAGTGAACTGCTTTAAAGTTGGGTTCTTCAATTGCATTCTATCACTCCTTTTTATCTAGCTCCTATGAACAGCTTACTCTTATCAATATACTTTTTGCCCTTAAAAAAAAAACCAAAAACGTATTGCCTTGCCCTTTTTTTCGTGTACTTTCACTGAGGCTTCTTCTTTTGCTAAGTCTGTTCTTAGTATCCCCTATGGTTAACAATGCAAATTCTCTGTCCTAGGATTCTTTGCTCTGGTCCATCCTCAGACACTTTTCCTATTTTTGTTTCCTTCAAATTGTTGTTCACTGTTGCTCATTCTGCGTAGCTGCAAATGCATTTTTACTTACAATGTCAAAAAGTGTATTGTTACTAAATATTTAGTATGTTATAAACGTCAGTTGAGAATAAGCTTCATAATCCAGGACAAGTTTTGATACAACAAATTCCTAGTAATACTTCATTTAATTTGAGCAACATGAAGAGTCACAGAGAACCTGCTTTCACCGTATTTGAGTTTACCCAATTAAATATAGCTATGCTTAAAAACTACCAAAAGTAGTAAATGATTATGGATAAATTAGGATGAGAAATCCAGGTAAGTCATACGTACAAGAATAAGTTCAAGAAAAAAAACCCTGCATACTTACTCATCATTTTTTCACCTAGCACATGAAGAATTTCCAGCACTAGCCAATTAATATCCAAGTGGAGGTGTAGTAAATGCCACGATGGGGGAAAGATCTGTGATTAGAAATACACACATTTATTTTTAACATTTCTTTAGTGAATTCTAAATGCTGTATTAAGACACGTTAAGATGAACATACATTTTGCCTGCAATGAACGTTATGGATATCTATTATCAAACACACCATAAGATACAAACATGTCATTCAGTTAAATTAAAAAAAAAAAAACCTTCATGACAGTTAATTCTGTCGGTAGAGGATGTTCATGAAGTCTTTAATATAATCTAAACTACAATTTGAACACATCTTGATTCAAGCTTGGCAGGTTATAACACCCTTAGTTATCCTTTCTTTTCCAGAAAGGTAATAGGTAGCACACAAACTGCTAAAGTGTGCTCTTAAAGTAATTCCAGAATTTCAATATTGTCTTCCTTAAAGTTTACTTGAAAGTACTTTTTCTTTCATCAGCTCAATAGTGGCCCTACTGACAAGCTAAACAAACAGAAAGATTCAAAATGCTGCTTCTCAGTGGATCATTCACCTCCAGATATCAGATTTTACATGTTGAAACCGAAATTCTTTTTTTCTTTCTAAAAGATTTGAAAGCATTAGTTATTATTAGATGTATGCCCAAATCAATGGGGTATATTTCACTAGTGTTTAATATTGCAGTGCCTACTTCCATGTCTGCACTCTTCTTCTTTATACGCATGATCTTTTCCTATTCTGAGTCAGATTTCAGAATGTATTTCTGAAAAAGCGCCCTTCCTACTGGGAAGTTCAGAAGTTTTAAATATTAGTAAGGACAAACACTGCGGAATTTTTTAAACAAACTATACTAATTCAAGCCTACTTATCTACCTGTAAATGGTATTATTATTTGCATAGTGCAAGAGTTCTAAAAGCTATAAAATATAGGCGTAAATAGAGAAATAAAAACAACAGAAAATCCATATCTCATTAGTTGTGTTTGCCAAGTACAGGGTGGCACTTGGTTTATAAAGGGGAAAAAACCCCAAAATATAAAGCATAACTTCAATTTCAGCCTGAAGAAAGAGTCAGTCTTATTCAGTCAAAATTTATCAAGTTGAATGCGCATTGCTACACAAAAGAAATTAAAATTATAAAAGACATCAACCTTTGCCTGATGTTGAATAGTAAATGCTGCCAGCACACTACTAGGAAGTTCACAAAGGTGACCGATGTGCATGGTCAAAGCATGAAGCTCTTCCACCAACGCTGAGGGTAACTGAGCTTCTAGTTCTTCATATGGATGAAGCATTCCATCATTTTCCAGTTTAGGGGGTTCCACATACCTGAAGACACAGACACACAGAGAAGAGATAAGAAGCAGGGACACAAAGCTCAGTACATAAGTTAGTAAGTTGAGTACAAATCTCACCTGAAGATGAAAACCTTCACATAATGCAAAAATTCAATACACTGATGCCTGATGCTCTCTGCTTCAGAGTGCAAGTTTGCAGCTTGACCTGAAGTAAAAGAGATTAATAGCTTAAAGCAGATGTGCCCACACTATGACTCACGTAACATATGCATTCTCCACAATAATTAAACCAGACCACCGGAAAGCCACCCTCTTTTCTGAGGACAACTTAGGAGGTGGCTGGCGGCAAATACCCACTTCCAAATGTCATCTTGCCAGAGGGATCCACTCTTTATTTTATCATTTCAGGTGCATAACCAGAGGGAAAAGGCAGCATCCAGTCCCTCAGAAAAGCAATCGGTACTAGAAGAAATAATTCAGCCCTACTGCCCTGTTCCTCATCTGCTTCCAAGACACCTTCGAGAAGACATGTGAAACAATTTCTCAGCATCTTTTTCTGTTGGGGAACTTAGGCAGGTGGACTTATTTGGAAACGGTGTAACTTCTCCTCCTAGGAAGCATCAGACTGTTGCACAGTGCCATAAAATGTGTAATTCTAAGAGCCATCCTTCCATGACCCTGTAGCCTGCCTTTCACTTGCAGCTCCATATCCTTTCAGCCACTTACTGCAGCTCAGTGTCTGCTTTCCTTTGCTCTCTAAAGCTGCTGTTCTCATGGTCTTACCCTCCTCATCTGACACTCGCAAGCTCAAACACCATCATTATGGCAGAGATTCATTGGAAGCTATTGCCAGTGGTGTGAGAATCACTCCTTATTTATTCTTACACCTTGCCTTGTAGCTTTCAGCTTACATTAGAGAAAGATGAAACTCGGTGCATAACAAAACAAATAAAGTCATTTAAACACCCAGCAACTACTGCCCAACAATATATATACATCAACGTTTAGCAACCAGTCAGCCTGCAACACTTGTACTTGATTAAGCGTATGCCAATCATTAGGAGCACCATAAATGGGAAAAGCAAACGAGGAGTTTGAGCAGATCCCAGTGAAAGTATGTTGTACTAGAGGAGATGTGTGACAAAACCTCTTTGTCCCCTCCTGCACTGGACTGCATGACCAGGGAAAAGCAGCTGCCTTTGCTCCTCTCCCCAGCTGTCCACTGGGGAGTCTTCTCTTTCCTATTCTTGCTCTCTCTCTCCTCTTTGGTTCCTCCATCCCCTCCAGGTAACTCTAAAGTTCACATGTGCCCCTCAAATAAATTTGTGTGGATAAAAGCCTACCTCAGTATGTTTTGAGGAACAACAGTCACTGAGTGAAGCAATGTTACAGTGTACCCCCACCACATACAAAGCCATGGTAATGAACCATAGGTTTAGAGGCTCAAATCACTGTTCCAAATGAATTATTTATAGATGTTACTGCTACTTTGTAGAAATTACAAATATTTTATCATAAGTTCTCAGAAGTTCTGTTTAAGCAAAATTTTATATTATAGTATTTCCCTCCAAGATCTTTTGCATACTGTCAAGTCACTGATCAATGAAGTGGAACAAAACAGGAACAGCAGAGTGTTAAGAACAGATCAGGCATTTTCAAAAGCAACACAGAGCCCAAGAAGAGATTCTATGTCGCTTCCATATTACACAATTCTCAGTATGAAGTCTCCAGAGCTCATTAAGACTAATAGAAAATTAAATGAAATGTACGATATTGATATCTGTATAAACATATATGCACAACAAAGATTTACTGAGCTAAAACTCTAAACTGAGGTTTTAAATAGTGGCAACAGCGCATTTAAGGCATCAGTAATACCTAACATCATACTGCCTGATCATTTTAAATATTTTAATCCTCACTACATTCCCCTACCACTAGTCTGCTTGTACCAAGGGGGAACTAAGTGAAGGATATATCAGTGACTTGCTCCAAGTCACAAAGAAAGCCTGGTGCAAAGCATAAAATTCAACAGATTTTTATTTTTCTAGCTTATTTGACAAGAGGAAGAACAGGATACAGAGAAGAAAACCAAGCAGATGCTTAAATGTAAGGAAAAAGAACTACAGAACAGTTTATTCGTGTCCAGCTATCATACAAAAGTTCAAATTTAATTTAAAATAAGGCTATTTCCACTTACATATTTACTGTCAAAATTAGACTTTTAAGACACAATCAACATGAAAAAAATTCATAAATTCATATCAATGATTTAAATGCCAGAGTGACAATATCAAACCAGAATATTAAAATATTCACTTGTATTCCTGAAAAAACTAACAATTTGTCTGTAATGAGAAGATACTACAGTTACTTTATTTCTAAGTAATTACTGAACTTCTCAACTTTGCTAAGTAATTCAGCTTTCAAACTTTCAATAAGCCCAAGGCTGCAATAATCATTCACAAACATACTGCTTCTCATGCCTTAGTATTTAATTGAAACAAAGCATTTTGTAGTGAACTCATTTTATTGATCCTGCAGCAAACACAAATTAAGTTTGTAAATAACTCTAAACTAAGCAAATATAACTAACTTGTTTAAATGGAAGCCAAGAGAACACTGAAAAAAGTCCCAACTGCTGCCTTTGGAACTAAAATAGTTATTGGGAGTTTTGATGCAACTTTCCATTTTTAATTAAACAAGTTACAAGGTAGTTCTACCTTAGGAGTGATATCTTAGCTCAAGTCAAATTAATGTGAAATACCCCACTGAGGTCAGAGTTGCCTGTGCACCTACTACACATGCTGATCTGGCTGCAAACTGGCAACATTTCCACTATTTTCACACTACCTTACATCACTTGGTTAACTATATCCATACCCTTATGGTGAGTCTATAGTAGCCCATTCCATGAGCCCTTGGTCAAGAGTCAAAGCACAAGTGTGATCCGCAATAACGTACTTCTATAATGAAAAGGCAGTCAGACATCTCAATGTCAAATTAAATGTGTTAAACTTACCAAAATCAGATGAACTCATTTGTACTAGGTTTTCCAGTCTGTAGATCTGTTGCCTAATTAAAGGAATACAAAGGTTTATGGTATTTATATAGGTAAAATTTGTTTAACTACATTTTAATAAGATCTAAATATAATGAAAGGTGAGAGCTGTTCCTTGTTCTGCATTTCTGAAAAAGCTTACAGAAACATAACATAGGAAAGACTATTAGCTGAAGACAACAGACACATCCAAGTGTGAAGGGATGACAATGGACAGATTTTTTGCTTGTTTTTAAAAGATTAAACACAGTAACAACAAACACAAAATAAGCTACATATGAGGGGAAGAAAAAAAAACAACACACACACAAAAACCCCAAAAGCTATTCCCTGTGATCTTTATCTAAGTGCAGCTCAACTTCATATTTTACCAGGGAATAAAGATGAAAATTAGTCCTTGTGGCTCAGTATACGCTAAATTAATTCATTTGTGAATGAACACTAGTAATTCTGTCAGCAGCTTTTCCCACTTCCTGCTTAGAGCGGTCTGCGGCCTAGCTGGAGCACAAAAGATAAACAGCAACAAATATAGTACAGTCTCTAGAAAAGTTAAAACTCAGTTCAGTTTTGGAGGGGGAAGAGCACTTTTAAAGAAGCTGTTAACTGCCACTGCACATGAAAATTAAAAAAGCTGTAAGGTATGTAAGTACTCAGCTATATTCTGCAACAACTGTTCTTTTCAAGTGGACTCAAGTAGAGTCTCCACAGAGATAACGTGGTACTAAACTGAATACATGAAAAGCACAACTGTGTAAGACAGACTTTTGAAAGAAAATGCTGCATAAATTGAGGAAGGAGCTCTCTGCCTCATTTCTTATACAGTCAAAGCAGCAACTACTGAAAGATTCAAAAACAGGATACTTGGATCCAACCCAGATCAAATGTTCTTATGAAAAAAATAAATTTAAAACTAGGAACTGCCTACAAGGATCCAAAACCCCAGGTTGTAACCTGCATATTAAAGGGCAGCCAAACATTAAAATTACCTCCCTTCACTCTCCCTTCCTTGGATAAAATCCTGTCAGCTACCCAAGATTACACTCCGCCATTTAGGTGGGTTGCGGGGTTTGCTGGTTTTGAAATCAAAGCTGAATTTCTGCATTAGCTTCTCAAGTATTTCAACCGTGTAGAAAGGAAGGAAGTCTAAAGCAGGAGGACCTTATACGAGAGGGCTGTGGAGACTGAAAGTTAGAGAGTGTCAGAAAGGAGCCATATAGGAAAAAATAAAAGACTCTCCACTGAATTGACAAAAGACAGAATACAGTGGGCTGATAAAACAAAGCACAGACTGGACATGAGAACCATAACAAAGATATCATCAGTTACATAAGTCACTTTAGTTTCAATTTGCATTTATACCTCAAAGATTGATTCTAATGGTTTTTCATCATAAAATCATTTCATTTGCAAATAAATATTCTAACAGTTAAACCAGTACATCTGTTTATTAATCAAATTGTCTTAATTTACCCACTTAAATGGTTACATGGTTCTAGTTACTTTCACTCACACATCTTCAATCACATTAAAAAAAAATTACAGGTAAGAACTATTTTTACTGTGCAATTAATGTTTTCAACTTGCAGTTCTGCTGGATAATAGTATTATTACTGCAATATTTAAAAATATTAAGTAAAAATATTTAATATTTACAGACACATTACAAAAGATTAGGTTTCTCTAAGTATGCATATAAACATAGATATTATCTGCATTTTATAAATTGAACTATTTACAGGCACCTTGCCCTCAATAATTATTGTAACTTGCACTTAACACATGATTTCTACAATGGAAAATGGAGTTTTCCTGCTTTCAGTTGTCAACTGGTCTATAAACGAAAATGTTCCTTTTTATGACTGAACAAGTGAACTGAGAGGATATCTTTGCAGAGGGACTCGTCACACCAAAAGACAACTTAGCAACCAAACTCTCACAGCCAAGAGTTAGCTGAAATCCATTATTCCTATCAGTTCAGTACGTTTTAAAACATGCATAGCTCAAATAACTTAAAAAACACAATGAAACATATTATGCCTTAAGTTCATCTCTATAACAATTACAGAGCAGTTTATATTACAGAAAAAAAAAATAATTCAAGAGATCAGTTACATCACTGTTTCACTGCCCAGTAATTTTACCAGTGATTTTATGTTAATAAGCAGATCGGACTAACACTGAAATGGATACACTGTTTCTTTTAAGAAGTTATTCTCCAACCTCTTTCATTATAAGATTTTATTTATTTGTTTGTTTTAATAACAGTGAAGTCAAAGCTTGCCTCAAACAAGCAAGGCTAAATAATACTGGTTTTACCATAGGTCCGGTCATCTATACCGTCATGTTCCGATAACCCAGACCCTATTAATGTTGTTTCACATCATGCCCTTGGCCATACCCTAAAGGGATGGAAGGATCTACTACAATAAAAAGAATAATGGAATATGACATATTTATTTGTGGAATCATACAAAAACTTCTCTCCCATCCACTCTCTGTATGTGCCGTTCATCCTGAGGATTATCAGTAGCAAAGAGGATTATCAGTGATCTGTGTATTTGCATTGACCAGATTAAACATCTACATAGAATTAGTCAAACACTGAGTAACTGTATCTGAAGAGATTGCTGAAGCTATCCTAATCCAAACAATTGAAGAAAGTGCTGCATCCAGCATTTGCATTATTTGATTTTTAACCTCCACTTTTCTTTATGCCCCCAAAAAGGGATTTAAAATCTTTAAAAGCCAACTTTAATTATATCGGTAGCACAATCTCATTCAAGAAAAATCTTACATAGTTTATTCATATATTCTGAAGCTAGAGCCTTCTAAATTAATCAAAACACTACTGTAATAACTAAACTTATCAATTTTTATCTGGTGATGGCTAAGGTATGCACCACCCTGCTTAGAAGCTTATTATTAAATCTCAGAATATTAAAAACCTGTAACACAAAATTTACTTCTTCCCATAATTCCATGAGAAGTCTGTGTCTTACCCATAACTTACTGGGGCTATGCTGTCAGACAGACAGAATAACATTTTTGTCTGCACTGCACAGCCCACAGTCTTTTATGATTTTATTATCAAAAACTTGTGAAGTTTGTTACATCCTTAAGTAAAGGATAAGTGTAAAATACACTGTCACCATCATACCTAAGTAGTCCAAAGAGAAGTCCACAGGATTCAACTAATGCCGTTTCAGTGACCCACTGAAAGCCAAACATTTCCACTACATCCTCTTCATAGTCATTTGGAGAAGGATCTAATCTCAACAAAACCCTGTAAAACAGAGCAAACAATATTCATACATTCCCCAGCAATAAACCTATAGAATACAATATCTACAGCTGCCTTATGTATCACTGATATTTTATCAATACATCAGCAACATGTATACTATAGATAGGTGGCTGAAGTAGTGCTCTCAAAAGACAGATATTACACCATTTATAGCAATATAATACACAGTACATAAAATATGACAACTCCTAGCTTCAAGAGCAGAAAATCATGATACAGTCACATATTTTAGAAACAAATAAAAATTAACAAGCTACCACCCTGAAGCATCTTCATCCATACAAAAAGGCTGAGACATAACATACATTCTATCTGTAACAGAAGAGGCTGCTACGTTAGATAACATACTGCACTGTAAGTGTATGTTTGGAATCTGTCTCAGTGTACACTACATGTCTAAGAACTAATGCTAGAATATACATTTGCTCCTTTATATACATTTAGTAATATTTCTATAGAACACACTAATAAAAGCACTGTAATAAAAGCGCACTTTTAAGTACATGAACTGTTGAGGTTTGCAAAACGTGACTTCATTAATGATACTTAAACAAACACTAGGCCATGATCACCCCTTGCTCTGGCTAAAGGCCAAGAAAAATAGAATCATAATTACCATTTTACATACAGTACTGAAAATTAGGCATCTAGGTATGGATTGTTAAAACACTACTAACTGTGCAAATATAAAAATATTTCACTAATGTGCTTTGAAAAAAAAATAAAACAAAATACAGCAAGCTGTATAACAATGAAACATCAAAACAAATTATTTCAGAATTTTCCTACTGAATTCCATAAAATACTTCAGTATAGATGAAGCTAAATTCACTACGATGCAAGAATTTTTTTTATTTTTAAAAATAAAAAACCGTACTGTTTTCATTGTATTACACACTGTGGAAGAATTGGCTCAATCTCCCACAACACCTGTAGTTCACTTGGCAACTGCCTAAACATTAGTCTGTTTTGAAGCCTCTACCAATTAAATCCAGTTATTCCTGTTCTAGATAACGAAGATAGAGTAGTCCCTCACATGCAGACTTTTCCAAGATTTTACAATCCAAATAAACAAGGTGAATAAATGACAAGAGAACAGAACTGTTGTGGCTGTAGTGACCTGGGAAACCTGTCTGCATACAAGCTCCTGAGTGAGTTTTCACATGAAATTGTTTCTGTCATGAAAGATTTATCAGTCTTGAATCCACTACTGATCTGTTCTCGCAGACACAGGGTCTCAACAACTGAACAACAATTTGAGTGAATGTGCTCTGATCAAAAAAAAATAAAAAAAAATGGTAGGGATTAGGGGAGGTGCAGCACGGTACCCTTTAAAGCTTTACAGAAAAGGCTGTGGGGATGAAGATTAAAAAACCCTAAAGTAACAACACAAAACATAAGACTTGGCAGAAGAAACCCACAGTAAGCAGGTATTCAAGTTCAAAGGTATAAAGAAAGTACTAGGAAAGACAGAAAGATTATGCTTTTGTAGGAAAAAAAACCCACAACCCCTGAAGGACCAGCAAATGGCACAGAAAACTAAGCTGGGTCATAGGCAGTGAAGAAGATATTAACTAAACCAAAGTGATATTTTAGAATCTCAAAGAAATACTTGTGACTTCTGAACCTTAAATCCAGAATACACGCAGAAGCAGAACTTTGAGAAAGAAAGAGTGCCTTAGAGCTCCAAAGGACAGTCTCAGCTGACTGGAGAAGCTGGGCAGAGCAGGTTTCTTTCTATCACGTGGAAAAGAGAGAAAGAGCCAGCATCAAATAGAGCACGTGACAGGAAAAAGCAGTGCTGCAGTTTCCTCAGAAATTTAAGGGGTCTCAAATGCCTAAGAGGCCTGTAACAGGTCCCTTACAGTATCTTAAAGTTAACAAAGATAGGAAACTGATTTGGACAACTTGTCAGCATTTAAAGGTATCAAGCACCAGTGGAAAGAACTTCTTAGAAGTATTTGTAACTCAAAAAAACCCATACCTCTTAAGAGATCCACTTGCTAAATAAGACTCGGGAGAGAAGCTTCTCCCTCCATTTTGGTTGTCAAAAGCACAGGAAAAACAAGGTGGCTTTGAGTTCTCATTCTCCATTTCCATTGCCATCTCCAAGCTTTCAGTGAGAAAAAGAGGTGCAGAAGAATCCTCAAAGTCATCGTCCATTGTTTCCACCTGATCCACAAACAGATAAATTAAAAAACACTCATAGTTCAGGTAATTTCCTCATTGTTACAACTCCTCATAATTGTTCAGCTCAAGTGAGGACCCAGATCTGACTAACTGTAACATCAGCTTCACCTTCCCCCATCACAACCTGTTTCAGGGATTCACATCATTCACATCAAAAAGCTAATGGTAGAAAAACAACAAAAAAAAAAGGTTAATTTTCTTCTGGTTTAGCTCTCTAAATTGACTAGTCGTGAGGGTACGGTAGCACAAGGGTAAACTAAGAGGCAGGAATGCATTACAAGGCACAGGCCTCCTGACTTTCATCAACACTGCACTTTGCAGCCAGAGTAGCTATGCCATGAAAAAACATTGTGCATTTCAGGCCCCCAGCTGTCCACAACTTTAAGGCAATATCACACCTCAAGTAGCTTCTAAGAAGCAATAAATACGCCACATGTGAACATTACAGAACCCCCAAATGCTAGAGTTTTAAAGCTCAGAAAATGACTGACGTAGTCCAAGTAGGAAGTTTTTAAAAAGTCTGATTTCCCAAGGATCTGAAAAAAAGAGAAACAAAAGCAAAGGGGGAAAGAAGATCATGTCCAAAAGAAGTTCACAACATACTTAACACTAGCAAATTAATATTTTATACAACATATTGAAAGACTTGAACTAGGCAAGAGATGTCACAGAGTTCTACAATAATTTGCACGCAATATATCTAAAATTATTAGCTCTAAATTAAGTTTTAATTTTCACTGCTGGCACTTTTTGATACTGTTCTTGTAGAAGTCACTTCACACTGTGGGTAGCGGTTGGTAATACTGAAGCCTGACCAAAGAATGAGCTCAAGGCAGGGGAAAAAAAAAAAAAAAGAAAAAAAAAAAGGAGAGGTTTTTGTGCTACTTTTCCCCATTCATTCACATTCCTGAGGTGCAGCAGAAGCAGCACAACTCTCAAGCGAAAGGATGACTTCAGTGCTTCAGTTTACAGCTGGAACCCGTGCCAGGCTGCGTTAGCACAGCCGGCAAGGCAGAAATCAGCAGCCAACGGGCATATGCTAAAGTCAATAGAGTTTCTAAGGAAAATCTAATCAACTTCGGGCATCAAAATCACCCCGCAGGACAGAAAACACTGGGGGAAAAAAAGAGCGCGAAAAGGGCAGCTCTTCACGGTGGCAGCCCTCGTCGGTTTTGCCTTTGTCCCATCCCTCACCCAGCGGAACCCATTACTGATTTCTTTAAGCGCCGGCCACGCTGGAGAACGACCTCCCCAGCCGCCGGTGGAACCGCCGTGGCCGTGGCCATGACCCCCACCCCTAACACCCGCGGCCCAGCGCCGCTCCCTTCTCCTCAGAGGCGCTGCCGGGCCGGCGGGTCGCACCAGCCCCGCTAGGCCGCGGCGGGCTATCACCGGGACGTGACGGAGACAGATAACGGGGTACAGATAGGGAAGGGCGGCCCGGTACCTGCGCGTTGGCGGAGGCCAATGCTTTTCTTCCGCGCCCGGACACTTTTCCGTAGGTCCCGCGTCCCAGCGCCGGCCCCGCAACTGCGCAAGCGCCGCTGCTCCCATTGGCCGCCGCCCGCTCCTCCTTCCCCCGCCCCGGGAGCCGGCTGCGGGGGGGCCGCCTGCCCGCTCGGTCCCTTCCGCCCTCCCCACCGCCCTCAGGGCGGAGCGCCGCGGGCGCCCCCAGCTGCAGCTCGCCAGGCGGCTCGCCGCTGCCGGTCTCTTGGTGGTGGCCCCGGCCCACCAGTTGGCGACCCCCGCTGGGCCTTTGCCCAGCGCCTGTAGGGCCTCTTAGGGGCGGGCGGGCCTGCCCCGCCGCGGCCCACAGGCCCCGCAGCGTTCCCCTCAGGGTGAGGTCCTGTCTGCCCGCCCCCGGCTTCAGCCCCTCGCTCCCCTCAGCCGTGCTGTGGCCACGTCTCCCGGTTCTTGTAGTTCTCAGTGTGTGTGCGTCTTAACTCGCCCGCTTTTTGTAATTTAAGTGGGGTTTTCTGTCAGCCTGTTCCCCACCTGCCCCCGGCCCGGAGCACTCTGGCAGCTCCCCTCAGCGGGTCCTAGCCACCACAAGTTGTTCCTGGCCACTTCTCTCACCTGAACGCCGCCACCTCGCCACAGTTAGTGTAAGTGCGCCAGGTCAGACTCCTGCCCTCATATCTCCTTCAGCTGTCTGCTACCTTTCTCAGGTTTCCTTCTCGTCTGAGCCTGTACCTGAGCTTCATGTTCCTCCCCCTCAGCCACCTGGGCTCACTCCTCCCCCTGCTTCCTCACAGCAGCGGTCAAGAGGTCCTGCCCTTTCCTGGTGCCCTACAGACCCTGATCCAACCTTGTACCCTGTCAGGTACGGCTCCCGTCTAGAGACACAGACACAATCCTTCATCAACCGTGGGAAGTGGTGTACGGGAATTTTAAATTCAGGCTGGGTTTTGCGCTTTTCGTTTACTGAAGCACCTTCGTTGGGTATGACAGTCTCTGCTGAGAAGGGGCCAGGGAGAAAGTCCTAACACCTCTGCCTGGCATAACTTAGCTTTAAATGCATCCTGTGGAACCGAGTGGCTTCAGGGTCTTTTAAATAATTATTGTAGTGGTTTGGATTGCCTTGGTTTGATTTCATTTCAAAATGCCTGGTTTTCTTTTTTGGTTTTGCTTTTTTTTTTTTTTTTGGTGTAAATTAGCAGCAGTGCATGAAACTTTTGTTTCTAACAAGAAAGTTGCTATAAAAAGTTTTGCTGTGGCTGCTACAGCTTGCTGTGAAAACTCCCCTGTGATTAAAAATGCTTCGTTTGCTCCTGTGTCTGTAAGAATCCCTCATTTCCTTCTTTAAATTCCTGTCTAATTAAAAAAACAGTACATCATGGTTAAATAAAACTGTACCCAGGATAACCCTGATTTCCATATGCAGATTTATCTGCACTGACAGCCCCCTCTCCCTCTCCTAGTCTTTCTGTTTCCTCTCTCCCTCCCTCTCTCTCCCTCTTCCCCTCTCTTTCTCTTCCTCTCTCTCTTTTTGTCTCTCTTTATGTCTATTGCATTATGCTTGAATAATTTTCAGCTTTTTTTTTTTTCTCTCCTCTTGCACGCACATGCTAAAATAACTAGACAAAGATGCAAGGTGGTTGCTGCAGTCCCTGTCTCTAGCACAAAACCAAGAAAGCTCAGGATTGCAATGGCACCTTTCCTCTTTTTTTTTTCTTTTTCTTTTTTTTTTTTTTTCCCCATCCATGCTCGGTGATTAAACTTACCCAGCATGGGGAAGAAAAAGGAGCTGGAAATGAAATAGGGTTAAGGAAAAAGCCCATTGCAGCAGCTGCAGGCAGTGGTGTCTGCTGCCAGATGTGCTAAGGTTCCTGGGGTCCTTGACACTAAAAGGCAGTATTAAAATATTTGGAGACAAAAGCTGCATCTTCAGTGATGATTTTCTTTATTTAACATGGCAGCAGGCACCATGTGGGGAAAAATCAACACGCTGGATGTTGAATTGGACTTTTCTCCTTTCTAGGATGAAAGGACGTTATCTATCCCGTGCCAAGAGGGAACTGAGGTAAGAGAGCTGATCCAGCTCCTGCTTTTTCCTAGTATATTTCCTAAGCATCTTTTCTGAAACAACCTGTATATATTTATATATTTCTATGTTTGTATATTTATGTACTAGGTTCCAAGTCAGTAACTGGTAATGTTGTTTTTTTTCTGTCTTCCCATCGACCCAGAGAAAGTTAATTCACTATATATATTCAGAGCTTGTTTGGAAGGGTCGTTTTGTGGGGGATTTTTTCCGAATACGTTTTTGTTTCCAGAGAGGACTTCAGCAGTGACATCATGGTGGACTGCTGGTATTAAAATGGTTTTCAAAGTCTTTAAAAAAAAAAAAAAGCCAGTAACTTTGTGATAAGAAATTGTGCTGTAGATTCATATGCTCTATTTTTCAGTTGCACTTTAAATATTGTAAGTCTTATTAAAGCGATCGTGAGATTTTTTTTATTATTATTATTTCTAACACAGAAGCGATGAATGCTGCATAATTAAGTACAGTATTTAATTTGGCTGTTGTGAAGCAAAAGAATAAGGTAATAATTTTTATTGTACTAATCAGACTCAAGATGTTCTCTGTGTTAATTGGGTTAAAAAAATTGCAGTACTTATTAGAAATTCTAATTTCACAATGCAGCACTGACAATAAGCTCAGCCAGTGAATTATTCACATCTTTAATTTGCTCTCTTAATGACAGTGTTCTGTAATCAGAGTGCAGAGACTGCTTCCTATGCATTATGTATGATGTTCAGGACTTAAATGCAGGACATTATGAAGCCTCTCAGTGGCTCAGTAATTAGTTTTCCACAAGACAGGGCTTAGATATTCACAGATAAAAGTCTACAGTTGAGATAATGTTAAGGTGGTGACTCATGCTAACAAAAGCGGGGAAGTTCAAATTTAATGCTGAAACTGCTTTCCATTTCTCCCTCATTGTGCGTAGGTGCAGGGGGAGGGGAAGAAAGTCTTCCAAACTAGCCCGCCATGGTGAGTACACTGCGGACAGCCCCGGGGCGGGGGGGGGGGGGGCAAACCAAGGGCTCCTTTCACTTTGGAGTCGTGTTTTTGGCAACTTCACTGAGGGGAGGGTAGAAGAGAAGTTGCATTTAGTGCTTCTTTTTAAAGGGTGTGAAAAGGGGAATAATGTACACTCCATCAGAGAGCACTCTCCAGTAGGAGAGATTAAATGTCTTTTAAAGGATTTTTATCTGAAGGACAGGTGTTTGTAACTTCTATCAAATTAGGGTATTTTGAATGGAAGCTACTTTCTTATGAGTAGAAACTTTGAGAACACCTGATGCTTGTTACGTTGCTGTTGTACCTATTTCAGCTGTCATGGTCTTTACTGTGTATGTATTTTAGAAAACATGCTATTTTTCTAGCAGCTTAGTTCTCACCGTCCAAAACATGAATCATAATGCAGGTTTGTTCTTTTTTCCATGAATTGTTTACATGATGTTACATCAGCTGATTTGAATGTAGAGAATATGCGCGCTTATGTAATTTTCCTACTTCTGTATGCTGCTTATTATAGGATAAAACCCAAGAATACTGAAATGAAGTTAGAAAATGTGACTTTTTCCATACTTGGTTGCTAGAATGGCAGCTGGATATTTGTCCTGAGTTCTCACATTAGAATAGTCATAAATTTTTACTGGAAACAAAATCTTTCTAGAGAAAGTTATTTACTTATTTTGTGTTAACTTCCCAAAGACTACTCTGAAATAAATGTATTCTTGTGCAGTGTTTACAGGTTCACCATTCTAATTATTAAAGATGTTCTACTGATGTAACTTTTAAGCTTAAATGAAAGATTCCAATTTGACACTCACGTACAGATATAGGATTAAGAATTTTGAGGACATCTAGATTTTTGAAGCAAAACATTTCAAAGCCTTGAAATTTTTTCACCAAAGACTACACCTGGAATTTGGTGTTATTAGCAGCTGTTGCTAGTGTTATCTGGCCTTAAAGGCCATTGGACAAGTTACTAAGTCATTCCTCTTAGTAAACAAAGTGGTATATACCGTGACCGGATTAGACATCATATTTGTGTATAGTCCAGTCCTGAAAGTAATTATTGTTGAACTATTGAATAAAGAAGCTGCAGATTAGATCAATGTAGGTAGGTGATGCACAGCTAGAAGATTATATTATAATCTAGGTGATTGTCTACGTGAAGAAATGGAGTCTTTTGCATATGGCTTTCATTCCAACTCAAGATCGTAACTACATTCCAAATACCACAGGAAGTGGAACTGTAATACGGTGTCACTGTCACTACATACCTACATTTCTTTGGTCACTTCACCATAGAGTCATACAGTTGAAAAAATCTTCAAGAAGGCATCATGCCCACTCTCCATTCAAAGCCAGGATCAATAAAATCTCTCTTAACCAATCCCAATTTATTGTTTCCTTCTTCATAGGAAAAAAAGGTGGTTTGTTTTGTTTTGGTCTTTTTTCTTCTTGTACTTCATGAGTTCTTGTTTTCCTTTGTCCTCTCCCTGTTTCTTCTTTCTTGAAATGCAATGCGCCAGACTAAGGCATGGTATTCCAACTCCCATATAAGTTCTCTATTTTCATTTAATGAAGGGTGGTTTGTCACTTTTGTTGTTTTCTTAAGAAAATCTTAACCATATGACTTGGACATTAGGGGTGTGATGACAGTTGTTTATCTAGGGTACAATCTAGTACAATATGAAAAGATGAAACATGTTTGAATAGGTTTTTAACTCAGAGATTTATGGTCCTAGCAGAGGAGGCTTCATGGACATATTATCCAATAGCCTTAACTCTCAAGGTAAGCGCTTGTGACTGGCCTGATTAGTGATGTCCAGATATGAGCTGTCATGCTGAAAAAAATGTCAGAAGTATTCAGTCCTCAGAGGATTGTTTCAAGAAGCATTAACAGAGAGTCAAAATTTTAGCTTGTGCTCCTGCTGTAAAGCAGCTTGGATGGCCAGAAATTGTTAAAATTTGAACTTCTGCACATAATCCCAGCCAGACTGGACAATCTGATTTTGAGGCACTACAACAGTCAGGTGAGAAAACTTTTTTGTGAAAGTGGCACGGCTGTTAGTGGCAACCAGAAAATAAGGTTCAGGGTTAACTGCAGCAAAGATAAATGGTATCTTTTGATTTAAAAAAAAAAATAATCTTAGAAAGCTAGCCCATTCTAACTAGCCCAGCAGATTCATTCTTCATCTGAGCTATGTATCTATGAAAGAGCAGATTGTTGTCTACCCGGTCTGTTAGAGTGAAGTGGAGGTCAAATAATTTTTATCTCCGAGGAAGGAGGAGCCCACTGTCATTCAGTGTCATACAGGTCAGAGGAAGACAATTCATATTATCCCTGAGTTGTCATGGAGGAGGAGAACAAAATTTCTGAAGCCAAAATGGAAGAATCATGGGTCTGAAGAATTAAAGATGACTTGCTATGTTTTCAGAGGATCAGAATTAATATAATCTGATCATGAAGACATGGTGGCTACCAAAGAAAATTTTAAGGACTTTTATGTGATTATGCAGACTTGTTTTTTATATATATTTGTAATGTAATCCGTTTACAGTCTTCTTACTGGCCTATAACTTCCTGTGTTCAGGAATATTGCAAGGGTTTTTGAGTGATCTGATTTATATTTCTGTATTTGTTCTTTTAGCAAAAAGCTAAGAAAATAGTTTTAACTCAGTGCAATTCTTAGTGAAATCTCTAATAAAAAGTTAAGAAAAATCCATCCATAATATATTTCCAGGAGTATTTTATGCTTTATTTGTATTGCTCTAGGCTCAAGTGCCATTATAAATATTAGGTTCTGAAGTGTTATGTTGAGTTAAGCATTTCCAAATGTCTTCTCTTAGTCTGGCCTAGTAATGCAGTCCTTTCATATGCATAATTCCCATGAAAACCAGTGGAAGTACTACATTCTAGTAGGAATAATGTACATATGCCAAGGTATCTCCCTTTTGAGTCATTTTTTAAACTTGATTGACAAAAAATAAGGTTAACCAAAAGGGACAAATACTGAGAGTGGAAAGAGAGCTATTGATAATGTTTTGAATTCCAAATTTGTCCATTTCTACACAGAAAGATACATGCCAATGAAATAACAGTAATCATAGAAATCTCAAACGCATTTACATTCACTAGTGCTTTCCAGGAAATATTTCACAAGTAGATCATATGCATTCTAGTTGGTAAAATTGCATATAATTGACTTGATACTTAGAATTCCAACCTATATACAAACCTATGTATATATTATATAAAGTAGAATATTGATAAATATTCATACTATAAAACTCAATTTGGGCTTATTTGCAAAGTCAAACTGGAAATAGCATAAGCTGCTGTATGCGTTCACGTGCTCAATCTTCTATAAAATGTAAATCCATAAAACTTTGATGTTCTTATGTGCGTCCGTAGTAGACCAGAAAAAATAGTAGTAAAAATACTCCATACTGCACAGGAGCTCTTGCTGCTTCCAACTGGCTTCTCTTCTGCCTCTTCATCTGAGCATACTTTCTGTACTACTCTCCTGCTAGGAATTACTTTGTATCCTCATTAAACTCCAGCTTCCATTGTTTGCCTGCTAATTTTTCGACCATTCTTATTAAACTTTTCCCCATGCTTGGTTTGAAGCTCAGGAGGCTTTTACTGTTCCCAAAGAATCCCTCCTGAAAACTCATGTTACGTTGCTGTATGAGTTGCCAACATTTAGACTGCTGGTGCCCTCTCTATGTCTTCCTATCACACGCTGGTTTTATATTGTTTTCTCAGTAGTATCCCATTTGTTGTCTATGTTTAGATAGGGCTCTGGTGAAAACACTCTTGTTCCTTTTTCTGAGCTTGTAGAGAGCATAGAACAGAGGGCTTTTACCCTCTGTCTTAATACAGTAAATAATCGTAAACAGTACTAATACAAATAATGTGTGCAGTTAATAATTTTAAATGCTACCTTTTAATTCCTAGTAACATAGACAGACTTTTCAAGTCTGAAAAACTTCATTACAAGAGAATTCCATCTGGATCTGGGAAGTTGACAGGTTAGGGCAGTAGGAAACTGAGGAAGAAAGGGGCTGAATACAAGCAAAGAGGAACTTATCCTCAAAATATTTCTGTACAGTGCTCTCTATTTATTATCTTTGTTTCTCCTGTGTAACACTTCACCAAAAAGACCCTGGGTCCAATAACAATTGAACTGAAAAATTTTTGGCTTTTGGGTACGTAGGTTGGTTTTGGTGTGTGGTACACAGTGGTCCATACAGACTCCATAGGCACGGCTGAAGGATTGTATCAGTACAGCTGTAGATTGAGTTCATCTGTATGATTTCAGGAATTCAGCTCAGCCTTGTATCTACGTTCCTCAGCTGTGTAATAGAAAAGGAAATCCTCCTACTTTGTGCAGAATCTAAATTTCAAATCTCTTTGGACTGTATGAATTTTAATGCATTATGTATGTCATTAAAGTACATCAGTGACATCTTACTGTCATTTAAAGTCTCCAGGAGGCTCCTAAATTCTTTGGGACTTGAATATATATCTAGAACCAAGTTGGTATGAACAAGTCTAAGACTAATAAATGTTTCCAGTGGTCAATGAAAAGAAGTTCTGTTGAGCATCTGTGTAGAGAGCTTCCTGAAAGGAGGTCAGGAAAGAGATGATTTTTCATATGAAAGAGGAAAGGGAAGGGGTCTCTGGAAGGGCTTATGTATTATGCTGCTTGAGAAACACCTTTTACACAAAACATCTTTTTTTAACTGCAGTGTATTTCTATATTTACAAGGGAAAAATAAAAAAAACTAATTTGTAAAAGGAGATCTGCATTGAGGTCTTCAAATTTGAACTGAGTTCTTTAGTTCCCTTTTATTTATTATTTATTTTATGTCATCACTGCCCTGTTCTTTTGCACACCTCTATTATGATTTCCTATTGCTCTCTTTCTAGAACTCAGTAACAACACATACAGTCCTGAAGCTTTCCTTCATCTGTGTAGATTTCATCAACTGTGATACTTATTCCAGTGTGTGGGATGAGGTTGTCTGAACTGTTTTTCAAAGAGCTACATTTTAGCTAACTATACTAAAAACGTATTTATAAAACTATTTACTATTAGGTTTGTTGGTTTGATTTTGTTTCATTTGGTTTTTTCCCTTAGGAAAAAAGAGAATAGTGAAGAAAGGAAGACCTTTCTCTTTAAAGGGTTTTCAAAACATAATAGGAACCAGTAAAACCAAATGCTTTTAAAATTGTATATAGAAATCAGTACATGTTGTCTGAAGGTGAGCTGTTAGCCAGTACATTAAGGCAACTGAACACAGATACCACTTTTCATCAGTTGATCTTAAAGCTTTTGCCAAAGTAAATGAGCTTTACCTTCATTTTGCAGATGCCCTGCCTACCTAATTTGTAAAACATGGGTGTAAAATGATGTAATCTTTGTTTTGACAGCAACCACTTAAATAAATATGGCTGTAACAGGCATTCTGGCCGAAGAGTTCGTAATAGCAAACTTTAGCGTGACTGTACAAATGAACTAGTCTGAAGTGCCTATCACAGAGAAAAAAAGAAATTTTGTTCCCCGTATCTGGTATCTGGCCTTCAAAGAGCTGGGTCTATATGATAACTGAAAATAATGCTAGTGTTACCATCCTGTTTCTAGATGTCCATACTGTGATGTGAATAGAATTTGTACTATCCTTTCTGCAGAGAAAGGTTTTACGAGATCGGACAGCGATGATGGTGCCTGATGACTAGATCTGAAATCCAGAGGCAGATTTCTTCCTGGGAGGAGAGAAAGTTTGTCTGTCTGCCACTGCAGTAATTTTCCACTTTATAAAGTGCCTTATATTTCATTCTGTCTACATGGTAAATACACACACACAGAAGTTTCAAGGTACTATATTTTTTTTAGAGATTTCTCAGGTTTCCTGATGAGGGTTTTGTACTGTAATTTTCCAGGTATGCTTATATGACTCAGAAGTACATTAAACTTTCCTTTTTGTCAGTCTGACACACCTGGAACAATGGAAATAGAGAGCAGTGAGAATAAATTGACAGCTGTCTCATATCACGCTTAAAGGACAGAAGTGAAGATACATTATCATGAAAACTGTATTGGAAAATGTGTCTCAAATTAACTAGTCGGCATAAGTAATGAATCATATCTAATTGCATGTTGTATATTCAAATAGGTTTAACAGTATTTACCAAAATAGGGAAACTACTATTTTTGAAAAATGAAAACTGTACAATGGTACTATATAACAAATTAGATCTAATAATTTCAAGTAGGTTGATAAAACCTGTAAAATTCTGCTGTAATTATGTTTAGAGCTAACCACTTTTAGTCAACCTTATGCAGTAAAACAACACTCCAAAGATATTTTAATTTATCCCCTGCTCTGATTGATGTGGTTTTCAATATATGGCTATCCTTTGCATCCTAAACATCTCCCTCTTCAACACAGAGTGAAAATACAAGCTGAATGTTCCAGGAGATTGTGGCAGCCCATTTTAGACCACTTTAGAGAGAGGACTGAGGCAATGGCCCTCTTTTATCAGGAAGGAAAAAAAAAAAAAAAAGGCATTTTTAAAGGTGCATTGGATGAATGGTATTTGTGTTTTACCAAGTTACAAGTAGCCCTCGCAACTTTGAGAGTGTAGGGCTCACCCTTGCACTTTGATAGGAAAAGCTCTTGCATAGTCCCTTATGTTGGTGCTTAAACAAATAAGGTTCTCGGCAAAAAAACCCCAAACAAATAAACCCCAAGATCCAATCTTTTAAATTAATAACAAAAATCTGTAGCTTTATTCTGGTGTGCTGGGCAGCTGCTCGCTGGAGCACACTCTCAGATATTTGAGAGTAGATTCTTCCTACACTAATAGAAATAGATCTATTTTTTGGTTGAGCATAATGAACATCAGAGACAGTATTGTTGGTCGAAATGATGAAAATTGTTTAAACTTTACCTGGAGGATTTTTTTGATTTTTTTTTTTTTTTTAATGAAAGGTATGATATTCTAAAGCATGCAGAAATAATTAAAAAAAAAAAAAAGCCAGTAGGAAACTTATTGAGAGACTTGGAAAATGGAATAAAAGTCACTGCTGAACTGTCATTCAACTTTCTAGGTATTTACCAATAGAGAACACCTCTGTACTGCTCAGTAAAAGCAGATCTACCAGGTTACTGGAACGGAATGGGTAGGAGAACTTATGGTGAAAATCTTGCAAATTATTTTAAAATAGATTTATTTTGAGGATTTTTAAAAATAATAGCTGATATTTTTTTTTTTTTCATGTCTTCAAGTTATGAATATGCAGTTTGAGATATTTAAAGTGACCAAGCTTTCTGAACTCTTATTCTTTGGAAGTTGTTTTCTAAAGTTTCTGATTGCTTTTGAATATTTTGATCTTGATTTTATTATTTAGCTAAGTCATAGTTTAAATACTCACAAGAAAGCAGGGAGCCTTTTTAGATAAATGTTGCCAGTCATCTTTACTAATTGAATCTCTTGTATATTAGCACAGTGATACAGCCTTTTTGAAATCAATACCGTATCTTAATACTTCTTAGAGGAAGCTATTATTAGCACTGAAATCAGCTAGATATACCAGATAATCATAGCTACACAAAAGCTACCTCTCCATTATAAGTAAACAGCATGATAATTAACCCACAAGATTTTTCCTGACCCTAAAATGAGGGTCAATCAAGCTGATGATGTCATATTTGAAGTGCAAAGACACTGACTGGGGTCTCAAAAATAATATCACTGAATTAGCATATTTTTTTGTCCAAGCTGTTATATGGTGCATCTTAACACACCAGTTAAATTGGACGCAGCTTTGTGCTGACACGATACTGCTGCTACTCCAAAAACTACCTTCATCCCGACAAATTTGTGGGCTATCTTCCCAGTACTCTGCTGCAAGCATGAATGCAGTCTCCCACCGTGTTAGTTTTGGATAGTAGATTTGGGAAACTCGGGTTATTCAGTAGTTTGAGGGGTATGACTGGGGAAGGGGAGTAGCTGTGTATTGGGCTTTTTGGTACTGAGCCACTGTGCAGGAAGGAATGCCAGATTCACAGGGCAAGGCAGAGTGAGTGGCTGGAGGCTGGGGAGACAGAAGGACTGGAAGAAGCAGCAGCGTGCTGGTCTGTTAGTCTACTTTAAATTAGAGGGTTTTGGTTTAAGAAATAGTTCTGCAAGACTAAACGCATCCTTATTTCCTATGGGTTTTTATTTGTGAATTGATATCTGAATTGAGTAATACTTAAGCTGCTGTATAAACTCACACTTTATTAGGCAAGAGAGGATCAATTTGAAATAGAGGCCTCGACTGAGAGGTAGAATCTGCACTGCTAAGTAAAAATTGCATTTGCTTCTTTTCTTTTTAGTGAGCAGACACCGTATCCTGCTGCTTGCTTCCACAAAGTTTGTAGGAATGTTATATCTTTCAGACCTTTCTCCATGTATTGGACTTAGATGGAATTGGTTACTGCAGGTGATCAAGAGGAGCTGAGCAAGGCAACAGTACTCATTTTTCATGAAACTGTAAAAAGGAGCAAGGTCCAAGGAGCTTTTTGTTCTCTGAGTCTACAAAAAAGCTGCTGAGCTTGGTGTCTTAGGAAAGATATGGTGTTTCTTTCATTTAAGCTCATTTAAATATGCTCATTATTTCTTATTCATAGAAATCTGATCCAGATCCTGAAGAATCAGGTCAGATGCCAGGCTTCAGGAGTAACAGCTTCTGATGGAAAGCTATTACTGCTGTTTCTCTCTATGCTTACCCTAGAAAATTGCATCACACACCCTACATTCTTATTTCCTTACTCTCCTCTGCTCCTCATATCTCTATTATTTTATGGTTTATAGTATTCACTGTTTTATTCTTTTCTCAAATGGTTGTTTTACAATGGATTATTCACTTTTCTAGCTCCAAATAATCCATTCCTTTCCCTCAGTACTTCATGATACATGGCAAAAAAATTCAGAAATTATTGCCAGTTAGACATTGTGCGTGTGTTTTAAAAGCATCAGGTTTATTTCTTAATGCTTTAGAAATCTTTAGAATTTTCAGTTAAAATTATTCATTTCATGTTATCTCTGTGTCATCAGATTTCTTAATCTAGGAAAAGAAAACAAATTGGAATATGTCTAGAAGCATGAAGTGATAAATAGTGAAAAGTTGACAGTTGGTAGTAGTATTTTATTAGAATCATCTTTGATAACAACTCCTCTGGTACCTGTTATATGTGCTCATGAATAGCCACTGAACTAACAGAAAACATCTGCTGCTTTGGCTGAATTTAAATACCCCAATCTAATAACCTTGGAGAGAAATTTACCAGTCGCCTAGAACAGAAATTCTCTTACCAGTCCTTATCCGTGGAAGAGAACAAGACTCTCCACATCCAGAAACACACATCAGTAGATCCAAACGAAGGATCAGATTTTAAGGGTTGATTATTGATCATCGATACGTTTTACATAGAAGTTTACAGTTCAGAGGTAAAGAATACCTGTATTTATACCAGTAAATATGCAGGCACTCCCCACAACATTGCCCTTGAAAAATAGGCAGAAAAAAATGTTTATTTAAAATTGGATTCACTGATACATACATACAGACAGTATATGTAGATTTTATTGTGGGTAATAAAACTTAACATGCAAGACCTGTTTATATTCCAGGTCCTTCACATTTTTTCGAATTCTTCACCTAAGCAATAATTAAGGAAATGTTCCTTTTACAGTATCACAGGTAGTTACAGGTTGTTTTGGGGAAGTATTTTATATGCTATATGTTGAAATTAATTTTCCAGGGAAAAAAAATAGCAGTCTATCATACTTGTGCATTTTCTGTGATTATTCTTGCCATGTCTTTTCTTCTCATTGTTGTCAGTTATTTTTCACAGAAGCTTTTACCCTAATTCTGTTTATTCTATAAAGAAAAGGCTATCATTTTTCTAGTTAGAGAACAAAATAATTTCAATTCAAATTCTTGGCCAATATGCATTTGAAAAATGATACTTTTCTTATCTGTTCTGTTGGTGAAAGTGATTGATTAAAATTGTTTTCTTTTTTGGAAATCATTGAATGCACTTACATTTTTTCACTGCTTTTTAAAAACAAATTGTAATTTAGACTTTAATGGAGAGTTTATTTTACTTAATGAAATCTAACCTTTCTGTTATTTGCCATCTTATGCCTGTTGACTTTTCCAGTTCTTTATTAGAAATAATTTGACATTATGACTTAAGAAATAATACTGTATACTTGCTACAATTACTCTTATTTGCTCTTTGAGTGTCATTTTGTGGATTTTTTTCCTGAGCACTTACAGCCAGGCTTCTTGCTGCGTGCTTGAAGATCAGATATATTAAAAGGTGATAACCATAAATGTTTTAATCTGTACTGGGATTTTACCTGTTTCAGATGCTTCAACACTTAGAAACAAATAATCATTTTACTCTATCAGAGTCTGTATTTTTGAATCAGAGGAACAGTGGAAAAAAAAAAGTTTGCGAAGTCTGTTCTAATGGAAAATATTTAAATCCAGTTTGAGCTTTCATTCTTGAATATCATTAGCCTGTATGTGTGCCATGATTCTGTAAATCCAGGCAATGAAATCTTTTGCAGAAAAGCAAATAGTTCTGACTGGCATAGCATATTCGGTTCTCAGTTGTCTTAATACCGAAACAGCTGGAGCAGACTCCAGACCTGATGTAGGAGTTCCCGGGGCTGCTTCTTGAAGGTGCTTCTCTGTTTTCCTAGGAAATTTACATGGGAACCTTAAGACCCAAGTTTCTGTATTTGACACGTGGCAGAAAGTCAGTGCTGGAGGATGAAGGAGAAACTGCTAAAGAGCAACTTGCAAGTAACTTCTTGTAGCCATTTGGGGAAATGACCCAAAGTTATTGCTAAGTTCTTGGAGAAAAAGTTAGCAAGACCTCATTTTTTTCCAAGTCTATAGTTGGTTACATAGTTGTTTTCTAGAGAGTTCTGTCTCCATTCAGTATAATCCTCTGTTTGATTAATTTGTCAGAATGACATTACTGCATGAGTAAGATTGTCTTCAGTCTTTTATTTCAAAGGGAAAAGGCAGAATCTTTCTATATACTCTATATTTTTAGATACTTTAATTTTTTTAATGTATATTCTTGTGTGTTTATGCCCTTTCCTTGTCATAAGAATAGTTCTGCTGTAATAAGTTTATATTTTTTCCTTTAAATTATATTAATTTCTATGTTTTATAAGATTCTCAGGTTATGATCTTGTGAACCAGGAAAAGTTTTTGATCTGTTTATTGCTGTTTGCTGTTATGATTGCTGTTTATTCTCAAGCCCTCAGCTTTCAGGAGAAATTAGTTACATACTAAATATTTCTCAGGTAGATTGCTGGCTGTGTCTGTAACAGATGTAGTAGTCCATTATCTGACAATGAATGAGAAATACACTATTCTGTGCAAATACTAAAAACAGTGTGCATATCTATGAGGGGAAGATGGGTAGAACCTAAGACAATAACCGTATGAAATTTGAATATTGTGCATTTCTTTAGTAATTGTGGCTGTTAAATTAGTGGCTATTTTGGGGCTTTCTTTTTTCAAATCAGAAGTTCTAAAGGGCTGAGAAATCTGTTGTATTAAATATGCTATTTTCTGGGTTGTCAAAATTCCCAACAAGCTCAGGAGTTCAGCTGGTTTCTCCTTATCCATTAGGTGTCTCTCTTTAGCATATCATTAGGAGGTTTTGGTACTGTCATTTTTTTTTTTTTTTTTTTTTTTTTTTAGTATTTAGTTTAGTATTTACAAAAAGTTTTATCTTTTTTGTCTTTCCATTTTAAACACACTGACTGCAGCAGGGTTTTTTTCCCCCTAAAAGCCATTTATAGATGTTCATACTGTGTCCCTTTGCACAATATGAACTGTTTTTTCAGATCTGTTTTTTTCAGAATCTGTTTTTTTCAGATCTGTTAAAGTAGTGTCTTTGAGTTTCAGATTTGATGCCAGTGAGGTTGCTTCATCTTTCCTAACTACTCCGTGCCATAGATGTGCGGAATTGAAAAATGAAAACTTACAACTTTCTTTGGCAAAGTGTTTAATTTTAAATTCAGACTGAACGTATTTTTTTCTTTTTATACACTGTCTGACATAGCTTCAGTACTTATCCTTAAATTCTTTTTGGCTTTTTTTAGATTTTTTTAATTAAGCTAGAAACTAATTTCTTATATGTCAGTTGTTATAACCAACCAGACTTGCCTCATTTAATAACCAGAAAATTTATTTACAGCAGAGTACTATCTCCCCCTGCATAGTGGGATAAGTAGATATAAGTGACCAAAAATAAGAAGAATTTTCGAAAAAAGGATTTAATTTATATTATAATGGCATGTATTTTTTATGTTGTTATCTGCATATCTCTACATTCTCAATTGTTAGGAAGTTTTAAGGTAGACACTTTTAAGGTAGACATTGTAGCATGAATTAATAACTCTAATAAAAATGAATTAATTCAATAATTTTTTTATAGATACTTCCTTTTCTCATGTATTTAATAGTGTGTATGACCTACAAGTAAAATAATCTCATGAGTCTCTTGGTCAATAGAGAATTCTCGTAGTTGAAGAAAAATCTACAAGTGTAGAACAAATCCTGTTATATTTTTGCTAAAAATGTACAAAACAGAGGGAGTATTCCAAAGAGGCTATATTGAAAGATTTGCTAAGCTTTCTTCACTATTTTATCTATAGGTAGATCTCTAAAATGCACAAAATTATGCATAAATAAAGCAGTGCCACTAGACCAAATAACAGATTTTCTTAGAAGAATGTAGGGGAAATAAGAATATGAAGAGGGATTTGTTTGTATTTGCTTTTTGTTTTCTTCAGCTGTGCAATTAAAAAAGGGAGTTGGTACCAAGTGAAAGAATATGAGTCCCAAAATTGGGACATTGCAAAGTACAGAGCTCTTTGCACACAGGAGCAATGAATTCAGTTTGATTCTATTATTTACAACTTTATTATTTTAATCAGTGCCAGGACTTCCTACTTTCTCTGACATCCCAGATCAAGCGGTGCCAGAAGTTCAGTATTCATCAGTATTCATTCAGTAGCCATGCTACTTCTAGAAATCATTATTTGTTTTTCTGGCTGGCTTTGGGGAGGAGGCTGCTGTACAGATTACATTTGCTAGTGCCTGCTGGGTTGTGGAATGTACTTGTGCTGAAGAAACCTAAACTTTGGAGGATGGTTCCACACTGGTCTGTGGGGTGTGATAAAGTTTTGTGTGACCTACCTTTGCATTAAACTCACAAATGACAGACATGGGCAGGGAACACGGAAAACTCTAGTGAGATCCTGATGAGTTTTAAAATCTGCGTTAGACAGGCTGTAACTTTTAACAGAGAAAAAAAAAAAGCACATAAAACTGCCTTATGAATAAAATTGTCTTATATGTAAAGAGGAACAGAACGTACAAAACTGAGGTCAGGACTATTTTCATTTATCTCTTCTATTTTGACATTTTTGTTAGTGAGCTAGGAAATCAATAAAGACTAATTTCATTGGCAAGGATTAGAGAGTACATAGGAAGGAACACTCAGGATGTGTATAGTTGCTTTCAAGGGCACTTTGAGTAAAATATATTTATTATAAAGTGAATTGAATGGTTCTTTTTGTCTAATTGGCTCATATATCAAGCATTAATTCTTTAGAACGCTCATTGTACAAAACAAAGTTTGTGATATTGGATATACAAAAAGTATTTTGTTTATTTCAGTTACTTTCACACCCTCATAGTGAATGCCTGCCTGGTAGTCTGAGCCTTTTCATAAAAATCATAAGTCATATTAAATGTAACTCAAAGTGCCAGTATAATACAGAAAGTATCCTAATAACTCCTGGTTAATCAATAACGTTCAAAAATCAAATATATTCCATGTGCATAATCTGTGATGTAGTTTGTCTGAACAAAAAATGTAGATTTTTGTACCTTCTATAGGAGATTAACTAATCAGCATCTGGAAAGTAAGATGTATTAATTCTGGAGTTGAGAACGCGGCTGCACACTGAATATCCAGCATCAGAAAACACTCTGTCATTGGCAGGAGAAAAAGATAAATTCCTCAAAGCTGAGGAGGAGCCAGATGTGCTGTCAAGCAAAGCATCTGGGCCAGCTGACCCTCAGCTATGCAAGGCCACCAGGAGGAAATGCTGAGTGATAGTAGTAGGTGATTCCATGCAGCAGGAGTTGGAAGGCAACCATCTGCCAAACTAACCTGTCATCTAGAGAAGTTTAATGCTTGTCTGGTATCTGGACCTGCGATGTGGTGGAGAGGCTGCTAAAGCTTGTCCAGACCTGTGACTGTTCCTTCCCGCTGCACTTCCATGTAGGCAGGAATGATATAAATGATACCACCAGGGGCAACCTGGACGGTATCAAAACTGCTTACAGAGCTCTGGAGGTGATAGGGATTATGGGTTATTCTCACAGTGCAGGGAAGGGGTGTAAGGATACTGCACATCAACACTTGGCTGTGGAGCTGTTGGTTGGACAGGGCAGTCCCCCTGTGACTGTGGGACCCTGCTTAAGGATCAGGATCTGCTTGGAAGAGATGGATCTACCCCTGTAAGCAGGGCAACAGTATCTTTGCCAGTGTCCTGATTTCAGCTAGGATAGAGTTAATTTTCTTTCTAGTAGCTACTGTGTTTTGTATTTGGTGTGCAAGGAATGTTGAAGAATGTAGATTACACATGTTGCTGTTGCTAAGTACCCTTTATATTAGTCAAAGACTTTTTCGGTTTCCCATCAAAGCTGAGAGGGAGCAGAGAGGACAAGCTGACCAGAGGGTTATTCCATACCACGGACACCACCACCCAGTTTGTAAAAAAATTCTTCCTTCCATCTAGTCTAAATCTACCCTTTGAGTTTAAAGCCATTGTTCCTTGTTCTGCTAAAATGTTTGTCCCCTTCTCTTTTATAAGCCCCCTTTAGGTACTGAAAGTCTGCTATAAGGTGTCCCTGGAGCCTTCTCTTTTCCAGGCTGAACAACCCCAGCTCTCAGCCTGTCCTGGTAGGAAAGATATTCCACTCCTCTGATCACTTTTGTGGCCCTCTTCTGGACCAGCTCCAACAAGTCCATATCTTTCCTGTGTTGAGCTCTTCAAGGGCTTGATAAGAGCTTACTTAATTCATTGTTGGCTTCTTTCTTGGTGCCCAGCTGACATACAAGACCATAAGAGCACCAAGATGTTTTGAGTGATGATTTACACATGTCTTATATGAACTCTTAGTCTAGCTGGAGAATAAATTTGTAAATGCAAAATATTTGGAGATGAAAGATCTAATCCTATAGTTTCAGGTGTGCTGTGCTTCATGTGAGTGAGCAGTCAAGGAAAGAATTCTAGTACATCCTTACTGTGTTTAACAAATTACAAGGGAGACTAAAGAAGATTTTAAACCTTCCTATTGGCAGTTACCGGTGCAATATACACACCTGCATCACAATGACTCAGGTACACTTTTTGGACCACGTAACTTTTTGTATTCCTCCAGTTCAAAATATTTGAATGGACTGTGAATGCTGTCAGGTAGTTGTATTATGTACTTCTAAAAAATGGTGAAAAAGGCCATGTAGGAAGCTCTATATTCTCTTTTCAGTATTGTCACCCTGCTGAGCAAGTATCTCCTTTTACTCTAGGATAGCAGCATTTCATTAACTCTTTCTGAAGAAATTTTCTAATAGAAGTTTCCACAGAAATATAACAAGTCTTTTGGATGATCTTTTTTTCGACTATAGAGAGAAAGTGTTTAAAAACATAGTAATTGTCCTTAATTGTCCTTTAGAGAAGATATTCTGTTTTATACCTTATTAACAGTGCAATAGAAACATACTACTCATGTCATTTAATCTATTAAACTATTGAACATATTCATATAAGTGCTCAAATGTCCTACTCTAAATCACTGCTTTACTGTAGATGTGTGAAGATGTGAAATGATGATTTCTTCAGAGCAACTACATATAAAACACACCTATATAGAAGTTCACTTCATTGTGACTTCATTGGAACTGCATACAGAGTAAAATTAAGCATGTGTTTGGACTGAACTGAGGACCCAAGCAGAAAAGTGAGAGTTATCGGTATGTATTTCTCTGAGTATTATGTAGATAAACAAAACTTCAAAGCATTACATTTAATACAAGCAAGATTTTTTAGAGGGAACGTTGTTTTGGTCTTTGTTCTCTCTAGACCTTTCTTCTGTCCTGTTTTTCTTGACATCTTTTTGATCCTTCCTGTTTTGTATTTATCTATATTCCCTTACACATCAATATTCACTTACACTAAGACTGTTAGTGATTATGTGGTCAAATAGCTCTGGACAATAGGGTCGTTAGGCAGATTGTCACTTCACAATAAATGGAACAGTAAGTAAGTATAGGAAACATACTTTATATGTTACACATTTATTGTACTACGTTATTAAGTTATAATGATACTTTGACACCTAGGTGTTCCCCATCCGAATGTCTTTTTTTTAAAAAAAATGCATATGAAAGAGACTGGTAGCTGAGAGTTAACCTGGCTGTTAATTATAGGCTGAATTACTAGCATGGCAAGACTTAAAACCTGTTGGTTTAATATTGGTTAATGCACATCATAATTCATAGCCTGGACCTCGGACTGATCAGAGCTTGTAGCACTTATCACTTAAGAAATCTCAGTAAAACTTCCTAGGATATTTTTAATAGTGTGTTTATCAGGTTTCATTAGTTGCTGGCTTCAGGCTGAGAAATGCAACCTTTTGTTACCAATTGGTCTTCAGCTAGAAGAAAAGAGATCCTTTCTTTCAAGTTTTAGAATTGTTCTGTCTGCATGGCATTTTGCAACAAAAAGCAACATTGCTCAATTTTTATGAGTAACAGTAGGTTGATGTTGAACAAATATTTTTTTTTGAAAATTCTATCAGCATAGTCCACTGCTCTCATAAGACTTACGATGTTGAATCTGCCATTTTTGATCTCCTAAAATCTGCTGCCACCAGAATTTCTTTTCTTAATGTCAAGGACTGCTTTGGCAGTGAGACAGGGGTCATGAAGAAAAACAGTTTTGGTGCCAAAAGAGATGAAACAATTGGTGCATAAGGTCAGTTAATGTTCTTGCCAATTCCTTCATGGTATTAGACGCATCTAAATCTTTCTTTAAAAAAAATTCCATCAAAAAATTGAAATACATTAATCATGTTCTTTACTACTCAACAGAAAGGATGAGTAGTTCATTATTAAATTTGAAACTATTTTTATGTTTCAAAGCAATCCAAAGATTTTTAAAAATTGCATTTTTGTCTTTGAACAAAGATATATTCTACTTTTATGCCTTTCTAACCTGAGCTTTCATGGGATTGTTTTAATTTTCACTATAAAATATTGAGAATTACTTGCTTTCAGTCAAAACATGGCTAATTATGAAGAATGAATAAAATCTCACTGCCTTTATCATAAGAGAAATCAAGCTATAGAATACATTTTTTCCTACAGTTTTATCTAGCACTTGGTGAAAATGGCAAACAACAATACCTATTTACAGCCCTAAAATACATTACTGCTGTCTTTGTGGTTGGTGATATCTGGCTACTTTCTTTGCAAAACTCTCTCTAATTGGTTTCCTCCTGATTCTGTTTTTCTTGCAGGCACCTCTACTAAGACAATACTGACCTATATTTTTCAATCCTTGTGTGCCTAGTAAGGGTCGTAACCAAATATGTAACACCACCTTATTTAATTTATTTTTACCTTAGTGTTTCCTATCAGTTTCAATGGTGAATTCAGTAAGATCAAAGGTGGAATATTGGTGATATATTTAATGTAATTTTATACATTTTAATACACTGTGGAAATTAATAGAGAATTGTCTTCATGTAAATATCCTCTAGAACATTATTAAGGTCAAGTTTATAGGGAAGGTTATCTCAGAGTGCTGGTTTAACTCTTTGTTTTAAAATACTGGGTGAACACATAGAGTTGATTGTACACGTATAAATATTTTCAGTTGCTTTGATTGCCACTTTATACTGCCCCAATATTCTCAGTGGCTTTGCTTTCCTTAGTCATGGGCACAAATCTGAGCTACAATCAAGTACTCATCTGGAAGTTGGCAATGGATTTTGTTGGCATGCCCATTTCTTTTGATAAGGGTTTTGTCCCTTAGTATAAGATATAGTTGACCTTGAATTGTCTGGAATGTTGTTAATGCTGAAGAAATGACTGACAAACAGCAATTATGGAGAAACATGTGGTTGTTGCTATTCTTATGCTCTCATCAGGTATTGTTACACATTTGAGGTCAGACTGTGAAAGGCAACATTGTGGATGAAACAATGAAAAAGAAATAGCATTATTTTCAAACTCTCTATTCATGACCACAGATATTTTCTATATGATTTGCCCTTTCTATCACAGTGACCTCTAGAGACATGATGATGAAAAATATTAACAAAAAGGTAACAACTGATAACTGGTATAAGAAGTTATTCACAAACACTAAGCTAAAAGCAGACAAATAATTGTGTGAGCCGTTGTTGGCATCACAGCAAGTATAAAGTCAGATCTGGTTTTCAAATTTACTAGTATAAGGACTCCCTGCTGAAAGCATGTACCAGATGCAGGATTTTCTCAAGGTTAAATGTGATTATAGCACACACACACACACACACACACACACAAATTGCAGACAGACATTAAATCACAAAATAATGAGATCTTTTCAAAAGGTAGTATACTACTCCGATTATCATCTCTACCTTTAAGATATGCTTGTGTTTTAAGTTTTTCTACACTGTGTTCATTGGGAAATTGCATTTAAGCTGATAATGTCATTGAACTTGAAGGTCTGTCCATTTTATTGTATTACCTGCAGAAAATTAATTTCATGTAAAGGATCTACAATTGTACTTCTGTGTGTCAGCAGTCAGAATTATCTTCAATTTTTTTTTTTTTGACTGACTCCTTACACATCTGAAATGTGATAATAAAAATCACAGGAAGATATTAATGAAATGGAAACTACTGTAAGAAAATGAAATAGATATGAATAAGTAACATTCTGTGCCCCATACTGAAAATATGTTAGTTTGAATTTATTGCTAACTGTCAAAATCAGTGACTTCAAAATCCTATAGTGAAGTGGATTTTTAAAAAATATTTTATTACATGCAATGGTTTAACACGAATGGAAAATAGTGGACTGGTTAGATCTGGCCATAGCCAGAGGGTTTCTGAAGGCTGTGTCTACCTGAGTGATTTGTCTTGGTGCAATAAGAAATATTTTATGTGAATTGCCCAATAGTATCTGTTTGTCTTATGCTGATTCAGGTCTCCAAGTAGCCTGATGCACAAAACCAAAATTTCTTTTTGAGGAAACTAAGTTAGAGGTTCTGATCCAAATGTGTTCCATCCTGGCCCTTTTGCATTAGGCTTCTTTTTCTGTAGTGATTTAGGAGAAAGTATCTGGTAAACAAAACCAAGTTAAAATTAAGTTATGCCAAGCCAATGTCAAATTCATGAAATGATGGTGGATCTGAGTGCATAAACTGATTCAGGGTGATGCTGCAAAGAGTTAATTTTCACATTAATATGTTAAACAAAGCAGATTCTACTGTCTACTGTACTTGGTCCCAGCTTCGGCTCGGAAAGGACTGAATGCTTTCCCCATTCAGAGTAACACCATATTGTGCTATCCAGAAGTTTTCACAAGCCTCCCCCAAAACAGTGCTATGCCTTCAAGGCATAACTAGAGCTCACTGGAAAGCCGTTCCTTTAAAAAATGCTCATTGAAAGATGCAGTTTCATTGAAATGGAAATGTACACAGTTTCATGGATTAAAAAGCCAGAAGGGAGTACTGTGATCATCTAGCCTGGCATACTGTACAACAGAGACCTCATGGCTGTCTTAGTTTCTTCCCATTTGAACTAGGTCATGTCTTTCTAAAGATAAAAAGCCCCTCTACCTTGCTTTTTAAAAAGCATACTTCAAGGATAGAAGTATATACCACAATTTTCAATGAGGTACTCCTCATTGTTAATTATGCTGTTAATTCTAAGTTTGCCCGTCTTCAGTTTTGAGCCCCTGGGTCTTGTTATGCCTCTGTCTGTGAGATTGAAATTAAATTTATTTTCCTATGTATATATTTGTAGATTGTAATCTAGTTATCCTTTGTACTAAGGAGGTGAAATATCTTCTCTCACTTTAGGTTATGTTTTTGAGTACTTTGATGGTTACATTGTGACTCCTTAGCTACTTATCAATGTTATTTTTGACTTATGGGTACAGAATTTGCATACATTATTTGAATACTGAAGTAGCTGATGCTAAGTAGTGTCTCTGTTCCTGCTTGAGATTCCACTGTTTATACACCCATGTTCACATTCTTTTTTGACTGAAATTAAGAAAAGTTTGGAGCTATCCAGATGGTCTAAAACTGCAGGGAGCTCTTTGCCTGACAGCTTGTACTGTAAGCTTTTAGGTGTTTGTAGTTTATGGCTGTATTGTCACCCCTGGTGACACTGAATCAGACGTTGTATTCTTCCTTGATGCTAAGTCCTTTTTAAGCCAATAATTCTGGGAGAAGTTTTATTTTCAAAAAGAAGAGAGCTAAGACTGCACTTTTTGTTTACTTAAATACAGTCTTGGGTCTCTGCTTTTGGTTTATGTAAAGCAAATCACAATTTGGGATTGGTTTACCCAAACAACAGCCTCCAGGGATAATAGAAAAAAGTGAGGAAGAAGAGAAAGGACTAGTCTGATGATATAAATGATAGTTGTGAGTGTTCTGTGTGCGAGGTCAGTCATCAGAGTGTTCAGCCCAGATGTGGGAGATCTGAGCTCACTTTCTTCCTTTGTCTCAGGAAAGGCAAACTTACATTCCTACTCTCCATGAGAATAGTTTTACTACCTGGACAGAGAATAATTTTGCTGTCTCATGGTACGAATATTTAAGTGTTTCATGTATAGCATGAGTTCACCAGTCTACTGCAGAATATCCCCTTTTATTCCTTATTTTAACTAGGCCAAAGAACCCTTTTGACCTAGGAGATCTCACCTCTCTCTGGAGTATCTTGGCTACTGAGACAATCATGATGCAAGTTTTTTCCAGTTTTCCTGACTACTATTAAGAAAAATAGAATTTCCTATTTCTTGAAATACTTACTTTTTAAAAGATAAACCTTAAATAATTTTTAGAATATTATTTAGTGACTTTTAAACTTTTTTTGAAGTACAAATGTGCTATCTTTGAGAACTTCCCTTGTAGCTTATGCTAATAGTAGAGACAGACATTGAAGTAAAGTTTGAAAATATGTGTAAGATAAAGTTATTATGTATGTTTTGGCAAAATGTTATCTTTCTACAAGACAGAATCACATGCCAACTACAAATATTTAAGTCTTTGCAAAGGAGGCATGTGACAGGTATGGATATAGAACCAGCAGTATTACTGGCCTATACAGTTGTTTACAATTTACCTAAGTTTCAGAATTTGAAGCAAAATGTTACATGCTGGTGTCCACCTCAGCTAGCATGTTATGGCCATTACAACTAAAAAGGCCCAGTCATTTCAGAGAATGGAGAAAAAGAAATTTAAAAAAAAAAAAAGTGGATGCTATTTTCCATTTAACTACTTTGTTGCCCTTGTGCTTAGACATGGGACTAGCTCCTACATTGGGAATATGACTCAGTTGCCCAGGTGAAAAGGTCTCCAAGCTTCCACATGCGGTTTTTTCTTTCCTCAGTTCCCTCTTTCAAAATTTATTATCCTTTGAAAACCTGTGGTTTGTGTACTCAGTGTATGTATAGTCAGCGGTGACTTCCTGGAACTTAATTGCTAATGCTCTGTCATCACTAAAGCGTGCTTGATCCTCTCACGGTTTGCAATTGTAACAGATGGCAACTGAATGTACTTCCTCCCTTCACATCTCCTACATCTAACAAGAGCTTGTGCATCAACCCCAGACATTCAGTTGTCTCATCACCGCTAGCACCTGTGCTGCTCCTACCGAGCTACTGGACACGCCTTAGACTCAGAATAAATTTCTTTCTGAAGAAAGTGCAGTTCTGAGCCAGAATAGCAACGAGGCGTTGGAATTGTGAGCTGCAATGCAACTCCTGTCAGTCAGGCCGTTGCTAGCCCTAGCCCAGCTGCTGGTGCTTGGGGAGGCCTGAGGCTGAAAACGAAGTATTTACTGAGACTGAGACTTAGAGAGAGACAACTTCACTGGAAACTGGATGATGAAATTGAAAGTAATTACAAAGGAGACTCTTTTTGGAAGTTGGATTTAGGCTAAGAAGCTGAAACTGAGAGATGAGAGGAATAAGACTTTCATTTACTCTGATCGGGGGAAACTGATCAACACCTATAAATACGTAAAGGGTGGGTGACAGGAGGATGGGCCCAGTCTTTTTTCAGTGTTTCCCAGTGACAGGACAAGAGGAAAGGACACAGACTTGGACATAAGAAGTTCCACCTAAACACGAGGAGGAACTTCTTTATTTTGAGGGTGGCAGAGCCCTGGAACAGGCTGCCCAGAGAGGTGGCAGAATCTCTGTGAAAACATTCAGAGCCCGCTTGGATGTGTTCCTGTGCAACCTGCTCTGGGTGGACTTGCTTTGGCAGGGGGGTTGGACTAGATGATCTCCAGAGGTGCCTTCTAACCCCATAGCATTCCGTGATTCTGTGATTTGCCTGGGTATCCGCTGCGCAGATGAATTCATGTGAGATGGGAACATGCTTCCCAGCAGGGTTTCATACATAATTATGAACAGCAGAGAAGAAAACATCCAGAATGATTTTTTAAATTTCAGGCTTGTAGAAAAGTATGTCAGTGAGGCATGGACTTTTCTGTCCAGTCTGACTCGGTTTTCCTGGCATCTCTTGTTCTACTCATATCATCTTGGTCATGGTTCCTTTTTCCAGTGTCATGCAAGCTTTTTATATTCCTCACTTGCTCTTGTGGTTTCCCATTTTGGCCTGTTTCTCATCAGACCTGATCTTTTCATGCATGCAAGCTTCCTGTCTCAGTCAAATCTCCTTTGTGCATTGCATTTTCCAGATTTCCTGTGCAGCCACTTAAATTCTTACTCCAAAGATCTCCTTCAGTTCCCAGTCTCATTCATAATTGTGTCCATCCTCATCTTTTTCTGACCACCCAGCAAATTTCCCAGCCTTCCCTCCATGTGGCTTTCTGATATAATATGGGCACTAGAGTGGGAGTGTTTGTGTCAGTCCTCTTCTTGTTTCTTTTTTCCAGTGTTTGCCCAGCTAGTCTTCAGTTTCTCCACATCCTCTGCCTCTTTGTTAGAATGCTCTTTTCAAATTCTTTTTCCTGTCCATTCACTACATTTTTCCTTAACCAGAGTCTTGAACTCTTCACTCCTTGACAGTTAAGTGAATTCCAGCACTTCTTCCCAGATTGCAATCTGTGCAATTTAGATTAAATATGTGCATATTAAATAAACACAGGTCTCAGTTACAATTGAATTTCAGCTTTGTTGGCCTGTTGTTTGAGATGTGACCTTCTGCTGTCTGTGTTGCGCATTTTTGCTCTGAAGACTGAATTACTGCATTTCATAGAATCATAGAATGGTTAGAGTTCAAGGGGACCTTAAAGATCATCTAGTTCCAAGCCTCCTGCAGGGACACGTCCCACTGTACCAGGGTGCGCAAAGCTCCATCCAGCGTGGCCTTGAACACCTCCAGGAATGGGGCATCCACAGCTTCTCTGGGCAACCTGTTCCAGTGTCTCACCACCCTCACAGTGAAGAATTTCTTCCTAATATCTAATTTAAATCTACACTCTTTTAGTGTAAAACTGTTATCCCTTGTCCTGTCACTACACTCTCTCAGAGGGAGCAGTGCCCCTTTAAGTACTGGAAGGCTGCTACCAGATCTCCCTGGATCCTTCTCTTTTCCAGGCTGAGCAGTCCCAACTCTTTCAGCCTGTCTTCGTGGGAGAGGTGCTCCAGTCCTCTTTTCATTTTCATGCCACTGACTATCTGAGTGTTCATAATCTTAATTATTTTATTTTTACAATCTTCTAGAGAAATTACAGAAGGAAGAGAGTGGTGTTATCTATATAAAATAATACAGGATAGGCAAATTGAAAAAACCTAGAACCTAGTTTTTCAGAATACTTAAAATTGCTGTATATTAACTTCTGTATGTTGAAAGCAGAAGTCCTATAGATTACATTTGCAGCTATGTTAGCAGCATTTCTGCAAAAGATATTTAAGAAATAAGTTGGAACAGGGTATGTGGGGACACAATTAATGATGCCTCAGAAAGGCTTGGTTTAAGTGCCTTATCAATGCTGTTAAGGCATGCAGCAGGAGGACACAATCCGAGTTTTCCAGGAAAGCTATCACCTGTTTTGATCATGATACCTTCTTTTCAATTGTGCAGTTGTTTATTACACAATTTCCAGGTGCTGCAGCAAATCAAATACAAATTCTACTTAAAATCATGTTTTCCTATCAGAGCAGATTCATCCTGAACATTAAATGAATCTGGAGGTCTCTGGGAAAGAATAGGGGGTGTTCATGAAATACCACAGTGTTATTATTCAAAAGTACAGGGAGGCAGAATTACTTCTGGATTGGTGGATATAAATTTATTTTGAATGTCTGATATGAAATCCCACTAGCACTCTATTAATTTATCAAGGTAACTGTGATATCTGAAGTTGAAAGGTTCATCTGTGGCAAATAACTACTACTCTGTTCTACTACTAAACTTTGGAAAAGTATTGAATCTAGTGGGAGGTGTCCTTGCCCATGGCAGGGGGGTTGGAACTAGATGATCTTTAAAGTCTCTTCCAACCCAAACCAGTCTACGATTCTAAATGCTAACAGGACTTTAAAATACTAAGTGGTACATTGCAGAGCTGGATGCTTCAATATGGATGTAATTTGGATGTAACCTTTATAAAAAATAAGCTGCTATAATTGGCTGATAAGCAAGGCTTTGACAAAAAGCATTTATTTCCTGAGATTCTTTGACTGAATCTGGCACCAAGAGCCCTGCTTTGACTTACAGAGTAAGTGTGTTTCCTGGCTGCCAAACTCAATAATGGAAATGGGTATAACTGACATTTGGGCATCTATAGACTTGAGCCACTGCTTAAAACAGAATGAGGGATTTAATAACCAAACTATAGGTGTCTAGTGCTATTTGAAATGCCCTACCAGATTTAGGCTAGCCTCTACCTAAGTTTCCTCCAAGTCTCATGTCTGTCATCTCCAGGTCTCAGATGCCTCAGGTGTCTGAATTGTCACTGGCTATTTTTGAGCCACTGAGTCATAGTTCTGTATTCAAAATGTACATTTATGATCTAGTTTGTACATAGTTTGGTCTGGGAATGATACTTTCCCAGAATGCCATTCAAGGTTTAAATGATTTGAAGCTCAGAGATCTCCTGAATTACAGAGCTTTTTTTATTAGGGAATTTTATTTTTAGTAGCCCTTGGTAGATTTTTGTTTCTGCATGATTTTTTTTTGGTTCATTTTTTTGAGGGAAATTTAGCATCCACGATTCCCTGGCCAGAGGTATAATTTAACGACATGTTTGAAGGATTATCTTCTTTTTGTTTGTTTCAAATCCCCTGTTAGCTATTTTCCTTTATTGGAACAGACAGTAAAAAATACTTTCCTGTTCACTTTCTTAATGCCACTTCTAATATGTGGACTTCGGTATGTCCCCATGTCTTTTCTAGGCTAAAGAATCCTGATCATTCTTTGTACAGAAATGGTGTCAACTTTGATATGTTCTTTGTCCTTTTCTGTGCCTTTTCCAATTATATTGGATTCTTTTTGAGTTAAGAAAGACTAACAGAATTATACACAGTGTTCAGACTGGAAATGTGCTTTAATTTATTCTTCGGCATTATGGTTTTTGTATTCCTTTCATAGTAATTTGTATTTTTCTCTTTGTGTTTTTCGGGTTTTTTTTTTAACCACTATTAAGCATATTCCTGAATATTTCCAGGATAACTCCAAGTTCTTACAATTGAGTTACCATACTAAAGAGTCTATCACTGTGTGTGTAAAGCCGGAGTTATTCTTCTTTTATTCTATCAATTTATATCTGTCTATGCTGAATTTTTGCCTCCCAATTGCCTAGAAGCACAGTATCATGGTATTTGAAACAACCATTACTTTTACTATCCAAATGAGCAAATTTTGTAATCTTTCAGCCTTCTTTCAGATCATTTAAGAATCTGTTGAACAGCACAGGTTGCAATACAAATCCCGGTGAGAATCAAGATTTTTCACAGTGAAAACTGGCAATGTATTCCTACACAGGTTCCAGCAGGCTCTGCAGTGGATCCACAGCTGGCCAAATATGAACCCCTCAGACAAGCTGGTGGCACCTCTGTGATAACAGAAGTGCTCTCAGTCTCCCTGACTGTGCTATAGGAGTTATAACTATAGGAGTTATAATTTTTTCTTGGTTTTTTTGGTCCTTTTGCTAGTAGTATTCATTTGCATTCAAGTTGCTCTGACACTTAAATACAAGGCCTTTGGTTTCTTTAGTGACTGCATGTATTTTACCCTTTTTGATGTCTCTTTTCATTTCTTTGCCATAAACCTAATTTTTATGTAGGTTCCTGCTTTGAAATTAGTAATTATGTAGGTTCCTGCTTTGAAATTAGTAACTTCTTGTTTGTTTGTTTTTGCAAAGCTGTTGAAACTAAATATATGATGGTCGCTGCCATAGCATAGCTCCTGGAAAGAAATGCTGTGAACTACATCCTTTGCATTGCCATGGTCAGCACAAGAATTATTTCCTCCTCCTTTTGGAGGTTTTGCCACTAGGTGCTCTAGTCATTTACAGGAACTAAAAATTAAGTGTTATAATCACGCACTTATATAGGCAGTTATCTACTGGAGATTGGATGTGGGGTTCCCATTATTATTTTCTGCCTTGCATTCACAGTTCCACAGTGTGTGGATTCCTGATTCATATAACTTATTTAGCTGATTTAACTCTAAAACTTCTTTACATTTTAACAGGAAAAGTCCACCAACAGAACCAGTTTTTCCTATGTACTTTGATGGTAATGTTCACTGATTTATCTTCTGCCATCCAGTTTCTGATAATAACTATGAAGTCAATTTCTTACTTGAATCTAAGTGTTTTAAATCCCTTAGTTTTACTCTTACAGCATTTGTATAGAAACCAAGATAGTGTTTCATTTTTATGTTTTTCTCTACTCTGTTGTGATCATTCTTCACTTTTTAAGTTGACTTTTACTCTTCTATCTCATGTTTGAGGTTTTGTGAAGAAGTAGGGGTTTATGCAGAGTTTTTATGAAACAACTTTTAAAAGATCTATTATCATAGATGCTTCCCTTAAAAGGTAACTCTTGTTGACTTTCCTGGAGCTAGTAGGATTTTAAAGTGCAAGCAGTCTCATGTGGTTTTGACTTCAGAAAAAGTTCTGTTCTACAAGTTCTGTCTGCCACCAGTTCTTAATATATCTTTTTTTATGATGTCATTTACTCAGGCATGTGTGGAGTCCTCCACTCTGTCTGAGCCAACAACTGGTACTGAGAACATCTCAAGAGAATGCTTCTGTGGAGCTTCTGGTATATAGTTTCCCCCAGAACTTAAAGTGTTTTTCCTTTGAGCTATTCTCCTGCTCTTCTTTGAGTCACTTGAGGGTCTCTTCACTTGCCAGTGCTGGCTCCTTCCTGGCATTGGTTGTAACCAATCACTGTCCTCCTGGACCCAAGAGCCAGACCATCAAGCAGCACCTTTGGATGTCACAGAATTATTATCAAACTTTTTAACCTGACTGTAATATGACCATCCTTCCACTAAAAAAAGGGATAATAATCTGCCTTTGGATTTCAGCTTGGGAAGCCTGCTTTTTATCTTACAACCTGTATTTCTATAGCTCAGTAGTTATATGATAGCATATTTTCAAGGTGGAGGGGTAAGTTACCTATGTAAAATGTAAGTAGACAAACATGTAGATGATTGTCAATAACTGCTGTTATTTGAACTATGGAAAAATTTCTATTTTGAGCCAATGCAGTTCCAAGTAAGTGCCCAAACTGTGATTATTTTAACTATATAAAATCTTGGATAGATCAGAAAAAGCTCACCTAGTATGCAGTTTTCTGTAATGAACAAGTGCCCATTCCTTGGTTTCCTATATCTCCACAAAGCTGAAACATATCAGGGCTCCCTAGTTATTCTCTGCTTCACCTGGCTGCTGAGAAGCAGTATATAAATGAAGGCAGTCATGCAGTTATTCTAATGAATACTGGAGATTCTGTAGGAGCCATCAGATGTAGGGCACAAAAATGGTTTAAACCCATCTGTTTCCCTATTTTCATTTCAGTCTCCCTCACTGAGATATTTATAGTTATAGGTAACATGGCGATATCCAGAATGTTTTATGTAGTTTCTACTGTTGCATGATTTGTGATGAAGTTCATCCCCATCAAACTCACATATGCACTGTTTTGTACAATTAAATTGTTTATCAACAATAGTTTGCTTTCTGGATTCATATAAAAGTATCATCCCTTGATAATGTAAGTAAAAGCTCCTAATTACATATATTACCATTTTCTCTGACCAAATCTGTATCACTAAGGATTGTATTCTAAATATGGCTGCTGGTAATCCATCAGCATTTTTTCCCCTTGATTGTCATGTAGTAAAATCCTCTTAAAATAAGGTATTATGCATGCAAATTAAACAAAAATCCTCATTATCAAAACATTACAGAAAATGACAACAAAAAACATGAATAGAAATCTAACACTTCCTATACTGTTAGATCTATGAAGGTAGGGATAGGTGAAGATATATCACATACTATGGTGTTGATAGTGAATACATTTAATACCAGTCGTCTGTGGGAAGCAGGCATCTTTTGTATCATTTTTACAGAAATTTCACCATTGTACACTCGATTACTTCAACATGCACTGCTCTGATTCTTCTATGACAATCATCTCAAGGATCAAGAACATGCATGTGAATTTCTGGTGTGTATTATACCTCCAGTGCCATATAATGGACTATGTATGGTGCCAGCGAGTTGACAATATTTAGAAGTTCATGTATACAGTCATAATAGCAAAGTGGTCTGGCAGGGGAAATCTAGGCTGAATGGACAACCGGTTTTATAAAATCCTGTGAAGCAGTCTATGACAGTACTTCGGTCTTCATTTTATACATTATTCTAGGTGGCACATATTTCTTTTGTAGATAAAAGTAGAAAAGTGATTGTACTGTCACTGAGATGCCATTTAATTTTGTTGTCGTTGCTATCAGGTACTGTAGCACAGGAATGCTGCCTTACCTTAGAAGGAAGGGTGACTGTGTTACTCCTTAGAAAAAAATATTGCTAAAGTAATTATATTTAAGCATCTTTCTCTTTTCATTCAGTTATAACCATAATCTTAGACTATTAGTTGACAAGTTCAATTTTATCATCCTTAGACTGTTGCTCCATGAAACATAAAGTTTTATTTGACATAACATACAGTCTGCCTGTTTCTTTAATGCTCGTTCCCTTTTTGTGTATGCATTATTTGGGCTGTAATACAGTAAGCATTAGAAAAATGCCCAGTATGTCTCCTTTTTTTGGGTGTGTTTTTTTTTGTTTGTTTGTTTGCTTCTTTTTTAAGATATAAAAGTCTGTGAAAGTCAAAAGTATTCCAAAGTGAGAGTGAACATTTTATTATTTATTTAAAAGCAGGATTATTGCTAACTTTCTCACAGTGACTTTGAAATACACATATATGCACCAATCAATAAACACAGTATGGACAGAGTGAAAAAAAAGTAGATTTTCGGTCTGAAAGATTCTCCTCATTATATTATAATGTCTTTAAAGTAAGTCACATGTTAGATCTAAACTTGACAGGTAGCTATTTTAAAGACATTTATGAATATAATCAATGTAATTCTCAATAGTTATATTTCTAATAACCAATTTGCTGACTTCATGTTCTTGTCAAGATAATTTATACATATACACCATATGTTCTGTGAATTTTTTCATTGCCCAGGTGAGCATTTAATCTTCCTTTCTCCCTAAAGGAATTATCCACATCCCTGAAATCAGAGGATCCTCCACTTATTTTTCCCTTCAGTCAGATCTTCCAGCCTTAAGACCTGAAGTCATAATGATTATCTTTTCAGCAGAGGGCAGCATATGGCATTCTCAGAGTCCATCAATTCTGCTGTTTAATTGGCTGTAGAAATCACTCTTGAGCTAAAGGTGATTTTGAAGCATTTCCAACTCTTCTTGACTCTTAGGCAAGATTCAGATATTGGTATCCTTTCTGATTGCATGGAATATTTCTTGGGGGAATGATCTGTAGTGATGAACCTATTAAAAAGAAAGTTGATTTTTCTTTTTTTTTTATTGTTACAAGAATCCAATATTTCTCTGGTTGTAATTTTCTTACTAATGATGGTGAAGTTTGTAAAAAAGATTACTTTGCTCCAATGAGTTAAATATAAGAAACTAAAAAGTTTCATTTCAGATAGTTCTCAATTTTGGTAGTCATAGACCTTTGTCTTTGTTATAATGGTAAATCTGTTAGGGGAATAACCATTTGCCACTGAGTATCAGACAGTCTAACGCTCTGAGCCACTAATTCTGTTTTACAAACAATTCCGAAAAAAGAAGCAGTTTATTTTTTGACACACTTTTTTCTCTTGCATTTTGTATAGAAAAAAGAATTAGTTTATGACCATGTTTGATTATTCACATTCTGGTTTTTTTTATTATATTATGTAGTTAATTTTCTAAATTAAAGAGAAATTATACAGTTCATGCATTAAGTAATCACCTAATATCCTGCAAAGGCTTTAGGTTGATCCCCATCTTTTAGATTTTTTGCAATCACATTGTCAAGTTTTCTTTGTATGGAATCCTTGTTTATTGATCAGACCAGATGTGTTATGCTTCTAGTGCAGTATGTTTAAATATCTTTGGTTTTGAGCAGCTAGTTAGAACAGGTTCATTGTTAGCCATAGGATGTGAATTTATTGCTCTTCTCATTAAATGTAAAAAAGGGTCTTTCATGGAATGTCCAATGAGATGACATTCCTCATACTAATGGTGATGCTAACATAAATTCTTTCTTTTTTCTTTCTTTTTTTTTAACTATAATTGATGTTTTCTGGTTTACCTAAGTTCAAAAATTCTCAAAATGGTAGTTAATTCTTTTTGCATGCTGCAGAGGCTTCTCAATAGATTAAGAAGTTGAACACAATTTTTGCAATATCACACAGCTTCTGTTTTCTGGAAGCTACAGAATCATAGAATAGTTGGGGTTGGAAGGGATCTTTAAAGGTCATCTCTTCCAACTCGCCCCACAATCAGCAGGGCCACCTTCAACTAGATCAGGTTGCTCACAGCCCCATCCAACCTGATCTTGAATGTTTCCAGGAATGAGGCCTATATACAAGCTGTATGGAATGATTGATTCTTGTCACCTTGGTGGTGGGATAAAATAAACAAAGTAAATCTTTTAAGAGCTGCTTCAGATTTTTGGTTTGGTAACTGGAGGGGAATATATTGTTGTGTTGGTCTTAACAGCACTGTTCTGCTGTTAATTGAAGTACCTCTTGTTTTTCACAGAAGGGAAGAAAATTTGTAGATGGATTATCTTTTAATGAAACTTAATGCTATCAAGTGGCTTGGCAATGAAAATGATTGCCCAAAAGTCAAATGTAGAAAGTGTTTGTTGCTCTTATAGTTCATACTACTGTGAATATTAGCATGGGAGAGGTGTTTCTAAGTTACTTTAAAAAAAAAATAAAGTTGTCATTTGCAACTCTAATTATTTCAGCTGGCTCGGAGTAGATTGAGTCTTATTATACAGAAGACCAAAAATCAGTTGATTCTAAGGCACAAGAAGGATATTCTAGCAATGGCTGACATTTAAGCCAAAGCCTTGAAAAAGACTTGTATTAGATCACACTGTTTGAAGGGCTGGATAGGAGTTTCTGGTGTTTCTTTCAACTTTACTGGAGCAGAAAGAAGAAGTGCTTAATACCAGGTACAGACTTTCCATTTTCTATAATGGTCCTATCACCATCATAGGTAAATAATTTTTTTTCAAGACTGGTTTACAATTATTTCACACTAATCCAACAGCTGAAAGTGGCTTGAGTGGGAACTTTGCATTAGTTTTGTTTCTGGGAGTGAACACTCTTGGCAAAGAAAGAGAACCTTGAAGTAGGATTGCTGTACCAGCCTTAGTGGATTTTGAATTCCAGCTTGCATAGCTGTGTCACATTTGCTTTAATCCAGAACAGCCACTTCATCTCTGACCTCTCAGCCCTGCTGCTCAAGGGAAACATACAAAATACCTTCAAAAGATAATTCTGGAACTAAAATTCATAACTCTACTGGGCACTAAAAACATGGACTCAACAGAGACATTGGTTTTATGGCACATTATATTTTTTGCCACCCCAGTATAACCTTTCCATGCTGCACAAATAATAAATTACTTGTGTCTCTCTTGCTTTCTTTCTCTCTCTCAGTCCCATAGGAGCAAACAACTGTATTGTCTTTCCCTTTCTAATATTTCTCCGCCCCATATTTATGAACTATCTTATCTTGTAGTTAATTGAATTGGCAAGTGTGATTAAATTAAAATCAGAGCAGTTGTTCTCAACTTGTATTTAGTTTGGAAGATTGCTAATTCTACTTCAGATTGGAGGAAAGTCTTCCATGACTGAAAGCGTATCAGTTTCCCCTCAAATATTTGATTTAGTCTAATAGAAGACAGTAACACTTCTTATAATCTGTATATATTTATACTGTTAGAACACATGGCTAAAGTAGTACCACTTAGTTCATAGTAATGTGCTGATTAGATACAATTAATTTCTCCCTTTTGATTCCAGAAGTTTTATAGTAGTTCATTCCTTCAATAAAGAGTTTGGACAGTCCAAACTCCTGGGTAGCTCTGGTTTTGTATTTTTAATATTTTCTATTTATTATTCTTGTGTTACTGTGCGTGTAGTTTGTAAAACATTTTGAGATTGATCTGGCTGAGGAGTGGTGTGTAATTGTCCTCTTTCTTATTTTCCAGTTAAAATCATAGCAACTATAAAGGAACAGAATGCACTTGGTCATAAAAGTCTGTTTTCAAACACTGCAGAACTTGCTAATTTCGGATGTTTCTTTGCAATGAGCAATGTTCTCTGAAAGCATGGTAAACTCCAAGATATATCAGTAGCTGAACTCTATTCAGCTTCCAGTACAGTCGATTGTGCTTTGATAAAGCTGGAAAATGCTGAAAGGCTGACAGTTTCTAAGATAATCCTTTAAAAAAGTCGTTGCCAGCACCAATACATTTTAAAACCAAAAAAATATTGCTCAGAAAAAATGCAATAAAATGATGTGTGCATTATTACGTACTTTTCACTTCAGTGATTCTTCAGTGAAAAAACCAAAATCAACAGCACACACTGTCTCTGCAGGTCTAAGACATCACAGGAGATGCTTCTGAATACACCCTCATGGTTTGGTGCTTATTCTTAGCTGGGAGAAGCAATGCCATAAATTCGGATCCTGTCTCTGACTCTGGTGTTATAAAATTTCAGTAAAATAAATAAAAGAAAACAAAGAAGGTACAGTATCTGGACTCATGGTATTATGACAAACCATCTGAGTAGACGACACGAATAGCCTGCAGCATAGATCAACTTTAACTGTGGTCTTGTCACATTTCATAAACCGGGGCGAAACTGGGCTTGGTCAGCATGATACAAAGCCTGTAAGAAGACTGTTCATCATTCAGAAGGCGATGCGTGGAGCTTAGCTGTTCCGCAGTGTTTCATCAAAAACTAAATGTCTCACTACAATTAAAGGGGATCATTTTTTCCTCAGTGGAATTTGATACAAAAGTGCCAATTCTTTTCACTAACCACCACCCCACCTCACCCCCCCCCCCCCCCCCCCCCCCCCCCCCCCCCGAAGTTTCTTCTGGTTTTTTTTTTTCCTAGTTAGATTTTGTTGTTTTACATAACAACAGACATGGTGAAAAGTGAAAATTTACAATCGTTTCATACTTAACTTTTTGGCAAATATTTCTGGTAGTAATTACTTGGTTTTTGCTATTAAATATGATTGAATCATTTTTAGCTTCAGTCAACTTAAGAAATTCAGGTTCACGTCTGTCTGTTTTTCTGTGTGTGACTGTAAACACCAATATAGTATTTTTTGGGAGTATATGAGTCTACTTATCAAAATTACAGTTCGGAAACAGAAGGATCATTGTGTAATAACTTCAGGATGCTACTAATTTGTTATAGGGTTTATTATTTGCATTTAGAATTTAAATTGGGATCTCTGATGTAACAAACTCAGAACACTCTCAAGACTAGCAGTTGTAAAACATGATGCTCATCTGCTACTGACCCTGTAGAAAAGAATCAGTGTTATTTCAAAATGATCTCCAAAGGTCCCTTCTAACCTCTACCATTCTGTGATTCTGTAATATGTTGTGTGTGTGATTAACTCGTGTGGGATTTTCTTAGCAGGGGATTAGAGTAGAAATGTCATCCTTTGGCAACTTGCTATATCCTCATGGAGGCATGTTCCTCAGCACTCTGTATTTCATTTCTCTCCTTTTCTAATCTGTTCCTCCCTAATTGTTCAGATCTCTTCATTTAATGTTCAACCTTCCCAGACTCCCTTTTATTCCTGACTTTTTTTCCTAGTTCTCTTTAACCAATTGTACTTCTAGTCGCTTGAACCAACTTCCTATCAACTGAGGTCCCAGTGAGTCTGGGTAAGCAAATAATTTCTTTATTTCAGTCTCTCACTCAGTCGATGGTATTGTCATTCTCTTGCACTGTCTTTTGCTTTTGAGCAACAGTCCCACTGCCCTGACACTCAGTTCTTGTCATCCTAATCATTCAATCCAAGGCCTCAAAGATAAATCACCAATTTCACTTGTGCCCAATAGCAGCCCCTTGATGTCTGTTCTCCCATTCTACTGCCACACAGATCCTCCTCTGTGTAATTTACCCTCCATTAGCCTCCACTTTTGGAAAGTATAAGTGAGACAGTTTCTTCATTCTCCCAATATATGGATTGGAACATAGGGAAAAACTGCATTATGGGAGAAATATAGGATCAGTCTTGGGATGGGCATTACTTTGTACAGGTGGAATCTTTCATGATTCCAATTTTCAACTGTTACATGCCTCTCCTGAGCTTGTTCTCACTGCAGTTTTCCAAGCCTTATTATCTTGTTCAGGTTTTATTTTAATCTCATGCTAATTTAAGTCCATATTCTATATTATGTGTGAGACCCAAAGGTTTTCACGAGGACATAGATAGAATTTTTGTAAAGATAAAACAATGTATTTTCCCTACCCACTTTGTTTTCAGGAACTAATAATTGGGGTGAAACTGCACTTGTTTTGATTTGCTTCAATGTCATGATTGTGAAGGTGTACAACTACTACTCATATCTATGTAATATTATTTGAAATGTTGACTTTGCTTTTGAGGGTGTGTTTGAGTGGTTTACCAAGTCCACTTTCTAGGATGGATTTGTAATTTCTTGGAGAGCAAGAATCCAGTCAATTGGTGATTTTGTGGAAAGGGAAATTATTAAATGTATAACTCTTCTGTGAAAATATACATTTGCAAGATTACCATCTGGTTTCAGAAACAGACATCTACAATTTTACTAATTGTAGAGGTTTTTTTCTCCAGTTTGTCAATCAACTGTTTTTCTACGTATCATCTTGATGTCACATATGGCTAATTTTATATTGGTGGTTGAAGCTTCCTAGTGTGTATATATGAATAGCAGAGGCTTTCAGTGATTATTGCTTTTTGTATTGTTTCCCATTTAATCTCCCAGCATTTTGTTTTCCAATTCTAGTTAACAGTTAGCATAAGCCACTAGTATGTAAGAAATGCCTCTCAGACGTTTTTGCATTATGTTGTCTGTAGAATTTTTTTTCAGCATTTTATTTCTTATTTTTTGTCCCAGAAAATTGTTTGGTACTCAAAAGAATTGATCTGCAGAGTAGATGAGTAAAATATGAGTAAATTCTGCAAATCTCTACATGAGAAAAAAAAATTTGGAAAGCAGTAAAGTGAATGTCAGGGAATGTATTTTGAGAAGAGAGAATCTCCAAACCACTTTTACCAATACCACATCAGTGTCAGTCCCTTACTAAAAACTGTGGTTCTCTACCCTTATTTCTCTCTGCAGGGAGATAAACCTATATTTTTCTTTTCCTAAAAGAATGCTTTTATGATCTACAGCATTCTAGGTAGACTGATTTTGATCTTTGTTTCTGGAAATGTTTTATTCAGATGAGTCAAATTAATATAATTCAAATGAACTATACAGGGTGAGTCTACATTACCAATTTGCATTTTATTTTTTCTTAATTCTCTCTGTACCTCCCGTTCCTCTGTACACTCCTCTGCTTTTGGCTTACTCTAAACATAGACCAACTATTCTGCCTTAAGCTGTCTGTGGAGATCAAATGGCTCTAGACTGCATTAGGTTTGATAGGAAGAGACCTTGGTTGAAATCCATTCTAAATTATGTTTAGAGTAGACTGAGCTGTGATGTCTTTTTTTTTTTTTCTCAGTCACTATATAAGTAGATAGTCCATACAAAGTAGAAGTATTAGCAGAAGAAAAAACAAGTTAAATAACCTTTAGCCTCATGCATTGTCCCGGGCAATACTTGATGAAAGTTTCATCATCTTACAGGTAGGAGTTGAAACTTAATATTTCATAATTTTCATGGCTTCCTTTCCATTGATTAGTGGGCTTCATTTCATAGGGCCATAGTCTGCTTAGCTAGACAACAGAACTAAATTGCACTTCCCACTACCTCAATCCTTGGTGTTCCGAAAAGCACCACGTGGAAAACCAATAGCATCCCTACTACATATTTACCTAAGATTTGAAGAGGAACTTTAGAAATTTAGACTGCATATGTCTGGCTAAAAAAAATTCCTCACCTCTGTGAGGCTCTGTCTGTGCTTCAGATAGCAATCAGAATTCAGAAACACTCTAATTAGTAGGGATTCCATACGATAGGCTTTACTAGGCCTTTTCAGAAGTATCTAGCTGTTAGGATCTCATTCAAGATCTGATTTTTATCTTTAACTGTGCAGATACCTTAAGTGTGTTTTTTCAATCTGGCAGCGTTTATTAAAGATTGTAGGTTTATATTATTGTGGACTGCAAGGGAAGAGATAAACTGTTTTTTCTGCTGCACCTTAATTTGCACCCAATGTTATTAAAAAGAGCAACTGTGGATGTGGGGGTGGAATTCAGTCACTGGCTGCTTTGCATTGGTTCCTGGTCCTCCCAGAAGGATCATATGAAAGACATGGCTTAGGAAAGGCAGATGTATATCTTCAAAGATTGCGCTGATACAATGGTTTATTTCTACATATTTGTATGGTTCCGGTGATCATTTATATCTAACTGCTGTTTTAAAAGACTATTTGAATAATAATTGCTGCAAACATTGTGAGCATATAAATGAACTGTAACATCTAAAAATCTATTGTCCCATCAATTTCAAAATTAGTTTTTAAATTCTGTTATTGTACAGATCTTAACTGCTATCTTAAAGAATGGGAATGTAGGTGGATAAGTTAGTTGGATTTCTACCACTGTTTGTACTTAATAGAACATCTACTTAAAAGATACCCTGGTTCCATCACATATGAAACACGAGGATATCACTCAGGGTACTTTTGTTACTTACTACTGTCATGTTGTTAAAGCCAGGATGTAGTGCCTAAAAGTTAGCATGTACAGAATGAATTTTCAGCCAGGTATGAATATTGCCTAATTAAGGTAGCCATAATACTTCTGATATGTATAATCTTGACTTTGTCATCTTTCTATCAGTCATTTTTTTAGGCAATATATGATTAGATCATAGATGCTCTTTTAAACTGATATTTGAAAAAATATATTACAGAAGGACTTAGAATAGATATACAGATATTTAGATTAGCAATTATTAATAAAATTACTATACATTCAGGTGGCAATCTTCCATTTGATATCAAACACTTAAATTTTTCAGAGAATGCCATTTGACCTTGAGGTCTAGTGAGTAGCTTGAGATTAACAAATCACTGAATAAAACTAGTGAAACATCAAAAAAAGAGGAGTGGAAGAAGGAAATAATTACATCACTAAAGATGCACAAAAGTGTACATTTTTTTTTTTAATTTGTTTGAATAAAATAACATAAAATAATATTACCTTGCTTTTAGCTCAAACAGCATAATACTCTTAGCTTCCAAAAATAATATGTTTAGTTTTTCTCTCTTCTTTCACTATAATATTGCTACTAAATAAAAGATTGTAGGAGTTTATTTTCTAACCAAAGAAAGGGGAAATAAAACACAGACACCGCTGGGTAAATTCCATTGGTGAACAACAACAACAAAAGAAGGTGCTTACACTTTTATCCCATGTGGGTTTCTTTTTAATATTTCAGAGCAATCAACATATGGCTGTTATTATCAGCACCAGTGTATTTGCGGCGATGCCTATCAACATCCACCAGAGAGCAGGGCAGCTCCAAAACCCACATCTTTTATGCTGTGGAAATTGATGGAGACAGCAACACAGCCAGCTTCTTGGCCAAACAACATGGAATGCAGTTCATTTCAAAGGTCAGCGCATATTTAAACTTGCTTCATTACTCCCACCTTTATGCTTGAGATTTTCATTTTTTTAAAATCAGTTTACCTAGAGGTTCCTTTAGAGACAGAAAAATGAAAGTGCTGAATCCTATTTTCATTTGGGGATATCAAGCTTTTTATCAAATTATAGAGGTGGCGTTTCAGAATATTTCATATCTGATCAGAAGGAAAATCCAAAAATAATTTTCTCTTTATTCAGGAGTCTTTCAGGCACTGGGACTGTTTTATTTATTACTTAATATTGTGCTCCAGTCAATCATGTTGAATTCAGACAGGAAAATGGAATTTTTATTTTTAAAAGGAAAAAATCCTGAGGAAAAATGCTATTGGAATAAGGCAGATTTTATTATTTTTAAAAATACAAATAAGTCTTTTCTTCCTTTGCTAACTAATTTATATTCCTTTAGCCACAGTACATTAATATGAAGACATATATTAAAAAAGGATCTTATATAAAATCATATGTTGGTTAATTACAGGCATTTTATTTCAGAGCATTTCTACAACATGTATCACTGAGCTTGAAGAATTATGGCCTTGTAACACAATCAAGGAAAATATTTTTCTTTGGACTACTGTCTCAATGCACATGTTTGCTGTATATGTACTGTGTATGTGTGTTTAAACATGACGTATGTATTTATATTGCATTTAGCTTTATTTTAACTTTCCATCAGAAGAAGGTTATTCCTGAAGTGTATGTTAGTACTCTGGTACACAGCCCAGATCGAGCAAACACATTAATACCTTTCTTTTGCAGTTACTGGTCTATACTGGTCTATACTGGTCTATACTGGTCTATATGGTATACCAGTGACATAGTGTTAAATTTTCCTGTTACTTCTAGTTTAGAAACATCTTGCATCAGTTAAAGTAGATCACAAATTATTAAGACTTTTAATATGTTAATCTGTAGCAACCTCCATTCATTGACCTGAAAGTTCTTTAATGAATTAAGCCTTGAAGTGCTCCTCTTGCTTTTATCTCCAATTTTCAGATGTGAAAAGCAGAGGTAGGGTGAGTAAAGCAATTTGTTCTAGATCCACATAGGAAGACTGTGGCCCAGTGAGAAACAGAAAATGCATTTCTAAATTTTCAATTCTGTGCTCCAGCTGTAAGAAATTATTGTAAGAGAGAAAATATAATCAGTTTATGAAGAAGAGACAGTGCATTACACACACCTCAACAGCCACTATGGACTACCCTAGTCCTGAAAATCACTGAAGGACCCTGAGGAGAACTGCACCCAGTTTTCTGTTCAAAGAATGACAACAACACAGCTTTCCCACTGTTTCAACCTTAGTGTATAAATATTAAAACCACCACAGATTATTATAATGAGGATGTAATTAAAAAACCCCTCACAAAACAACAACCAACACAGACACTAGAGAGTAATTATTTCCATAAAGGGTGACTTCAGTGATAGGGTTGCTAAGAAGGGTTTCCTCAGGTTTCAAGTAGCACAGAGGTATTTTGTACAAGATGGCAGTGTCTATTGCTATACAATCTGGGCACTATTTATAGCGAGGTTGCTGAAAAAAAACATTGGTAATAGAACAGAGCCAGTCCCACTGTATTTTTTGTTCTGCAATATTTATCCAGGAAAACACCATTTTTATTACAGTGATTATGAATAAGAAAAAGTAAAAGATGGAGAGAGAAATGCAGGAGACGTAGGAAGGGGTTTTCCCTGGCTCTCTGTGAATTTCTGGTTTACAACCTGTTGTATAAGCAGCAGATACCTTTCTTAGCATTCTCATTTCAAATATGAAAAAAAAAGCTTCACTGGTATTTAAAGCTTATGGTCTTTAAGACATGAGGAACACTGGTAAAGTATTAAAGATTCAAATATGATTAAACTTAATACTTTTCCAAACTTTTTGTTGGTTTGCAATAAGCTTACAGCATGTGCTATGTGATAAGACAATATGATGCTAATACATTGTTTGGAAAAATAAACCTGTACAACGTGATAAAACTTGTTGTCACTAAAATTCCTGGGTAGTCAGGAGTATTAGCAGTATTGCAGTTAGGAGTTATGCTCCTATTTCAGTTTCCCATATGACAAAGCATTTGGAACATATACTTAAGTTCAATCCATTTTCAGAAAAAAAAAATTATAATCATGTGCCTAAGTTCCTTTGAAATAAATGGGATCTAGGCATATGCTTAAGTGCTTTACTGGATAAGGCTGGGCTACTCAATGGGGCTCTTAGTGAAAAAACAATTTTGTATGAGAAAAGTGACATCAAAGTCTGAAAATGCTATCTTTTAAATATGCTACTGTCACCACAGGAAACAGGCTCCTGTAGAAATGGTAATTATGTGTAACTGTGACATCCTGGCTTCGGCGCGTTAGTTGCAATTTGGAGTTGCAGTTTAAAGGCATAACTTCCCTTTGGCATAAGTGTACATATTTCTGTGATACAGCCAGTAAAGACAGAGAGTTAAGTGTGTTACTTTGGAGTGCTTCCTCTCATTAAATGTCCTTATTTATTAATGTGCTGAAGCTTGGCAACAAAGTAGGAAACTGTAGCTATGAAGAAGGCTGCCAATTAGGTATCACACTGGAACGCACTTCTTCGAAAAGTAACTCTTAAATAACATTTAGTGTATAAAATCCAAAATGTTAAACTCTTGACATTGATTGCAAATACTATTTCCTTTCACATTCTGTACCAGCAACTTACAGTAGAAACAGTGTAGATGAAGAGTTCTTTTAAAACTTATTGTTACGATTTTCTCTTAACCTTAAAACCACTGACCTAAAGTTTTTGTTATTAAACCAGTCATTAAATGCTGTGGTGACATCCCGAGCACATAGGAGAGTCTTGCCAGTTCTAACCTAAGCAAAATATTTTGCAAATAAATGCTTACTTTGGTTCTGAGTTTTGTATTTCTAGGTGATAGCGTTGCACTCAATAAGGATTAAAGAAGACAGCAGATACTAAGTATAGTTATACATCAGAGCTATACATTAGATTCAAATGTGTTAGGATTCTTTCACACAGGTGTATTTTGAGTCAGCTGAATTCCTTTATTTTTATCACCGTATCACTATAGGATATAGTGCTAGCCACTTCAGTTTCATTCCCTTGTTTCCTTCCCCACTACTTAAGACAGACGTTGTAGAAAAGATACAGACTTTATTGCATTTCTCTAGTCTCAGAGGGAAGGAGGTGGTAAAAGAGTAAAACCTGAAAAGGGAGCACGTGCCACCAACTGTGGGTTGGCAAGAACAATGTCTTTTTTGGGCTGTATAACGCTCCATCCTTACCTCAGTGAAGTCAACAGCAAACCTCCTATCGACTTTCAAGGGAGTGTAGAAGAAGAAATATTTTTATGTAAAAGTATCCAAGTAGCAAATCTCACTAGTACTTAAACTGTGTGAGACACTCATAGGAAAATGGAGTGAAAAATTCAGTTTTGATCTCAGTCTTCCAGCTTTCAAAGCAGGATTTCTTGTATCCTGATGTACATTTTGCTTCTGTGCAGCAGATGCAAAACCATGAAGAAACACTGGGGAAGATACACCTAAAATCAGTTTGCTCCATTCATTTAAAGAAGCAAGGCTCTTAATTGACAGCTCTCTCAGATGAGATTTTAAAGTGAGCACCAAGTTTCAATGGTTTTACAAAAGTCAGACAAAAGAAACACATCAAGTTTTTCTGTGTGTGGATTTTTTTTTTTTAATTTGGATTAGTAAATGTTTTGCATGATGGTGAATTTGAATCTCAGAGTGAAACTAGGAAAGCTGGATACTAGTGGAAATCGAGTTCACTGGCAATTGTATTAATGATGCATTAACAGCTGAATCAGTTTTAGAGATTTTGATAAATATGTACATGTATGTATGTATGCAGATAGGTATAACGCATATATGAGTGTATGCACAAAATTTCATCTACGAATTTTATCTAAAACAAATTCTCTTAGGTATATTGGGTATTTATTTTTCAGTAGCACAACTCTGAAAAATATTATACAAAAGGTATATGATGTTTGAGGGTTGTATCTAAGACTTTGTTCTTGATAATGCAAACTGGGAATACCTGCAGTAAAGTTCAAGGTCTTGATATCCCTACATTTGTATAGAAACTCCAAACAGGTCTTGGGTAAAAAAAAAACCACCAGGATTTGAAATGAATTATTCTGACCAGGAATGAAAAATTGATTGTATGTCTGTATATATATATATATTTAGAACATAAAGTCAAGCTGGGCAGAAAAACCCACTTTTAATAAAAATGGGTTTAATACAGGTACTTTCTAGGAATGAAAAGAAGACTGCTGAATGACATTTTGACTGTGAGTAAGGTTAGTTTCATAATCTTTATCTCTTTCTCTTTTCTCTTACTTCTAATTTCTCACTCCTTTTTCTTTCCTTTTCTGTTTTGTTTTCCTATTTTTAAATTTCTTTTTCAGTCCAGAGAAATTTTTAGTAATTTCACAATCACTTCTGTTTCACAAAGTCTGTATTCTTTATTAAGCTTCTTTGGATATTTTGCAAGCTGTAAGCAAAGCAGATATAACTTGATGTTTCTGAGTGAATTTATTACTCGTAGTTTATGATAAATCCCTTCAATGTTTTTGGAAATGTAAAAGTCAAAGTACACAAAATCTAAGGAAATTATGGAAATGCCTCTTGCTGAGCTGGACACAGACTTAATAGATCCTATCCAAGAATGTCTGTCAACTTACATCACTTCACACTTTGGTCAAGTGTTTTGAATCAATGATTTCCCCCTACAGTTTTACAGCACTTTAGTGTAATCTTTAGTGTATTATATTTGCTGCAGAGTGGGTCCTGGGATGAGCATTTGTCCTTGTGTGATTTTTTTCCTATTCCACTGCTTTTATTTGTCTGGAAAAAATACCTTATGTTTAAATTACTATTTTAAAACTTATTTTCCCTCTCTGTGTTATGTCATTGTTACAGAAGACTTTAAATGGGGGAAAAAGGGTGTATGTTATGGGTTTGATTGTCGGTCTAATTAGTTCCTTTGCCTTGGACAAAGAAATCTGGGGGGGGGGTTTAGAAGGGAGGGGGTTTCTGGAATAGTGACACGTTTCTGCCATCCTTTGAAGCTACCAAAGTGTCCAAAAAGTGTTCCCCTTGTGGTAAAGAAAGGAAAAACCCCTGCTTGACATTGAAGACTAAAAGTAATCATTTTGCTAGATCTAGGGGGGAAGTACACCTTAGGTGGTGCTAAGTTTGTTAACACAGGTGGTGAATACTTGATAATTTAAAAATACTGTCAAGATTCTTGACAAGGCAAACTACAATAAAAGCTTTCTCTGGTTTTCTTTTGTTTACATATGTGATTATAACTGATGTTTTCTTTAGTTGCTAATTCATCCTATTTTTGTTAGAAACTGATATTTTTCTCAAACATTTTGTTTCTGAAGTCATGTGTTCTTCCAAAGAAAGTCACCTTAATCTTTCTATGGCATAAAATTAATACCCTCTCAGGCCATTTATTGAGGGTTGCAATATTATTATATTGTACTACTGTAAGATAGCAGCATCTGCTCTTTTAATCTCGGCTAGAAGTTCTCTTGCATGTCTTGAGCATTGTGAGGTGTAGATTCAGAAGGACCGTACATCTTCTCCATGGTTTTGGCTCTGCTGTATAACACTATTCAGATGCATATGTGACATCAGCTTATGTATTCACCCTTCTGCCAGGTGAATGCTTCTGTGCTTAAAAAGGGCTTTACAAAAAAAGCAGAGAATTATGAGCACTCATTAGGTATTAGCAATTTATGCTAATATACTAGGAAACCAATCATTTAATCGTTCTGATTGAAATGATGGGCAAGATTCACAGGAGATGTAAATTGGTATGGCCCTATTTAAATCAATGATGATATACTGATACATGCCAGCTGAGAATCAGGTCCCTCATCTTTATTTGAATAATTTAATGGTAGGCTGACCAGACCATTAGAGGATACAGTTAATAGAACAATCCCATATTAAAACTGGAATACAGTATGGAAGCCTGTAATGTTAGATGAATTTTTAAAAAATCTTTTCTTTTTCTCTGTTTTGTCCTGTTCAGTAGACAAGCAGATCAAGTTTAAGCTTTGAAGTTATTTCCCTAATGGTACATTTAGCAGACAAGACAATATGGCAAAATACTGGAAAATCATTTTTGCATAATACTGCAAAAACAAACACTTTTTTGATGACTTTGAAAAACAAAAATTCCATTTTACCTCTGTAGCTGCTGATATTATTCACCATTCTGTTCTTACACTTGGCTAGTCTGGTGCTAAAATAGTAACTACTGGGTAAAAGAAAGGTGAATAAAAAGTGAAAATTGCCATGATTCATCCAGGTCTTGTTAATGAAGGAATGTTCCCTATTAAACATATTCATTTAAAATTCTTGATCCTGTCATTGTAAGGAAATAGTGTAAACATGGTTACAAGTCTTCTATTTTTTTAAATGAAAGTATCTTCAATAAGAGTTATGAAATTGCAAACTCTCCCTGGAACTACAACAAATGTTTCTTCTCATTTCTTGCACCCCTGGGACTGTAGCGCTAGAAAATGGATGCAAAAACCCATAAATTTGCCAGATGCTTGGTGCAGGGTTCCTGGCATACATTTAATACCTCACTATTTTTGTCCCTAAAAGGAGGAAAAAAATCAAGGTAAATTGGAATTTGGTTTAATTTAAACATATTACTGAGATGATATATGCATGTCTATTTTTTCAGTGATTGCGAGAGGTGTTTAGTAAACTGGTGTCTATATATTGTGTGTGCATATTTGACATACGTGGAATGGTACAGAGTGCATGGTCGGCCAACTCATTTATTTCTATCAACTTATCATGGAAGGTTCTCTATAGCAAGTGGAAGTGATGCCTCAAGAGGGAGTTCATGGTTTCTTAAGAGCAGTTTGATGTCTAACATAAGAATTCATGAATTTTCCTACATCTTTTAAGTTGTTTTACAAGAAGTATTTTGCACCACTGAGATCTAACTTAGTTTTAAGGCTGCATTGATAGGCTGTTTTACTTTTTAAGTTGATGAAATGACCAATTTAAGCTCTGCAATCTCAATTTTAAGAGAGAAGTGAGAAGGAGAAGAAAAGATTGCTTGACTTGAACAATTTTTGCAATGTTTCATAGTACATAATTGTTTAACAATGAAATACTTCTTATTTGTGTAGCACACTTCATTCAAGACTGTGAAGACTCCTTAACAATTTAAAGTTTCATAGAGTTTCTGAACCTGGATTAATATCACTATTGTTGTTGTGAGAAAAGATTTCAACAAATTTTACTCGCATAGATTTTTGAAGTAACTGTAAATGTTTACATCTTTGATTTACAGTTTCAACCAAAACTCATTTGGGAGAAGAGTAGGAACTTTGCACAGTGTTGTCTTCAAAATTAAATATCCTTGCAAACTAAAAATCAATATTTCCTTTAATGTGTAAACTTACTGCTTTTTCATTTCAAAATTAAAACTTATAAAATGAAAATATGAATATTTTTTTTTTAAAAAGGAAATGCCAATCATGAGGCAGAAATTTTACATTTTGTCTTGGACAATTTTTAAAAAATTGTCGCAGGCTCACAGCGTAGTTGAGATTGGAAGGGTTGCCTGGAGGTCGCTCGATCCAACCTCCCAGTTCAAGCAGGGGTGCCTAAAGCCAGTTGCCCAGGACCATGTCCATCATCTTAATGGCCCATCACTTCATTTTCTTCAGTAGCTCCACATCTGTCTTGAACAGGGGAGCCAAGAATGGGACATAGTACTCTAGGTATGGCCTTGCCAGTTTCCTTACCTGAAGTACTTACTCTTGTTCTCCCTAATTCTCTTCTTCTGACCACGAAACCAATGTTTCTTGTTTTCTCCAGATCTAGTTATCAGCAGCCATTTCATGTATTGATAAGATCAATCATTTCAAGGCCATTTTAATGTTTTAATAGCATTTAATAGCAGATTCTGGAATATAATCCTTAAGTCCTTTTCCTACTGTTTATGGGTAAACAAGGCTAGTGAAAATACAAATGAAAACAATGTTTTGAAGAGGAAGTTCAGTTGAAGTCCTTAACTGTCTACCTTAAAAGCAATAGTGAAATGTGGGGGAGAGATTGCAGAGGATAATAACTCAGAAAAGTTAATGGCTTATTTCAAATAATAGTAGTATCAATGTGATGAAATATTTTGTTTAATATTAAACTACATTGGAAGTGGAATTCACATTAATAAGACATGTAATTTTCTTACTGCTTTGACTTGTGTACTCAGTTTTCTGGATATGGATCTCTCTTCCTTCCGATCAAAAAGGTTTCATAGTGTAGCATGACCTGTCAGAGCAACAGACAGCTGAGGATTTTGCAGGTGGCGGCACAATGATGAGTGAGGATGAAAATAATTCAGCATCAACTGACATGAATGTTTTCTAGAAAAAAATCCAGTAACAAGTAGCATCTTCAACAACTTAAATCCTCATCATTGTAAATTATGAGGAAGAACTTTCTTCTCCTTACAAGCTAGCAGCTGGGATTATCCAGCCTTCCTATGCAAAGGAAGAGGTGGTTATGACACGTACCCAAAAAGTGAGGGTACTTGGAAGTAGTATTACTTTTTCTCATGGACTATTGTAAAAACATGAACTGCTTTGTTGATGACCCGTGAATGCAGAGTCTGGCCCCAGGAATATAGAAAGGATATCTGTAGGCCTGTAGAAAGTCATTCCTGAGCTAAGAAAACTAACCAGTTCTCCTTGGCATTTGTTTTCATATGCTGAAGTCTTCATGGAGAGTCTCAACTGGTTTCAGCATCACCTGAGAAAGCCATTTTGCAGTCAGGATCAAAATCATGTATGTCTTTATTTGCATCTTTGGCATCTTCACAGGCTTGTCTCCTTCCCAATCTGAGAGAGTATTTCTAATCAGTGTGTTTGAGTGTGCATATTAGGGCATGCACACACACACACACACACACAAGCAAACAAGCACCTGTGTAGATTTTTACTTGCACTTCTTTCGGGGCCTAGCACAGCTTTGTGTGCCCTCTCTACGTGTGATTAAATATTAATTAAGCTTCTAATATAAGCAAGTGAGTTCACAGGCCCGAGTGCCACATAAATAATGCATGAGGTACCCGAAGGCTCAGCCCGAGAAGCTGATTGGCCACCTTGGATTTGTATAATTATGAAGTTTCATTATTAACAGTGGAAGCAGTGGAGAGATTTGCCTAGCTTGAGGGACTTTGAAAGCATAAGCTGTCTCATTAGGGAAAAAGGGAATAAGGCATAATATGCAAACTTGTTAGTAAAAAAAAAGGAATAAAAATTAAGCATGGCTCTTTAACAGGAGTGTTTTCTCTGTATATCTAAACATTTCTGAGCATATGAAAAGAGTGAAATTCACAGATGAGGTCTATACTGCAGCTATTTAACAGTTTTGTTTGCAAGAGGTCTTGGTTAAAAGCTTTTGTTCTCAGTATAAAACAATCTTTAATATTTTACAGAAAAATCCACAGGTAGCTTAATGGGTTCTGCAAAGTGAGAGGTACGGAGGTGAAAGAGAATGAACACAGTCCAGGGTTCTTGCTAGAATGTGTGTTGTGCATGCAATTAAATCTCAAGGTCAAACAATTTACAGACAATTACTTTTCTAACATCTCCAGAAATGCCTGCTTACACGTCTTTAATTTTAAATGATACTGATATTCCAATTCTCCCCAAAGGTTAATGCTGACTAAATCCAGCTGTGACCTGACACGATGCGACAGCACAGTGCCTAATTATCCTCTGGATAGTCATTTACTTTAAACCATTAAAGAAATAGGCTGAGAGGAAGATTTAGGACCCAGAAAAAATGTTAGCCTGACTTCTTTCTTCTGGAGGATGGGATGGGCTGAAAAATAAAAATAAAATCTTGCTAAATGTTAGCCATTTGCTTTGATGGCAGAAAATTGTTCATCCCACTCTGTTTTTTTTAACAGGTTAAATTGCTAACTAGTTCATTTTATCCATTGCCTACGGCTGGCGCTAAATGTCAGTGACAAATTTTGTACTTGTCTTGAAGAATGAATTAAGTTATGCACAAAAGCTATAGTGCTCTTTTTAAGATGAGTGAATTGCAGAGGGAAAAAAAAAAGTTGCTCGTTTGAAAAAGGATTATTTCGATTAAAGGCCTTTTCTATTGTAGTGGAAGACAGGTAGTGGTTTAAGATAATTCTGACAGTTACCTCCCACAGAGGCTGCAGTCCTTTACTAGAAATTTCTTTAAGAGTGCTTGTGTCACATTATATACTATGATTATTATCATAAGACCATTTGTGACAGTAAAGGGGGGGAACAATTACAGAAAATGGCAACTATTATTCATTAACTAAGGTAAAACTGGTCTTTCTTCAGTGAGGTCAGCATTCCATCATCATCACACAAACCTTTCTATGGTTTGTAGCAATGTCAATTAAAAACTCCCAAAGTATTCTCTGCCAAATGTTAGTAAGAAGGAACAGCTCGTTCAGGAATTTCTATCGAGAAGACCTGGCATAGACTTCACAATCCATCTGAGTTTTAGTTGTCTGGCTCTGGTAGCACCCCATCATCTCTGAGTGAATAAAGTATCTGAGAATGATTACTACCATCCTAGTGTTTGAAACTCTAAACTGGTTTACTGTCCATAGGCTAAGCCTAAGGGAGCTCTGCATGTTTGTATTTTACTTGGGTTTATTTTCATGTGCACTATATCTGTTTATGGAAAATCTAAGGAGAGCTTAAAGTTAAGAGTAGACTTTACAGCTGCATCTGGTACAGGGGAGCTTTTGTAGAAAGTCAACATCTCTCACTCTACTGAGGTGGCATAACTGATGCTCTGTTATATGTACAGTACCTAATTAGCTCTAGATATAATTACTACTACAGGGCAATAATTGTTTTTACTTTATTTTTTTTTTGGATTATGGAAGTGCCTGGTATTTCCAACTGCAAGCAGAGTACCATTGTGCTATGCACTGTACAAAACCACAGATTTGAAAGAAATGTTGTTTTTAGTGGCGCCCACAGGTTTTGGCAGATACTTTTCTCCTCTCACTGTGTGCATAAATATTTTCACTGATACCAGCTGTAGAAAGTGATATGGTAAATGCTAATCTCAGTACAGTCATAGCAGTCAGAAATGGAAGTTAGAACTGTAATTTCAAGTTGAAAGCTGAAATGAAAAATCTAGTGATTATGCACTACTGCCCTAAGCTACTGAAAGATTCCCTCTTTCTTTTTCTCTGCACTCTCATACGCAGGCAAGGGGATAAGGTTTCCTCCCCAGGAGAAAGAAAAATAGAGATTATCAGTTTTCTGGTGATAACACTGCAGCTCCTGAAGACAGTGTGGCTCTAAAAAGTAATACAGGCTGGGATACATCTCACCTAACTTTGGATATAAAGTAGAGGTATCTCAGCCTGAGCTAGTATTTTTTGTTCTTGTTCTAGTGAGAGAGCAACAGGTATGACCAAATTTATTCCATGTCATTTCAGGCTTCTATTTCGGATGGGATTAATTGTCCTCTGGAGATTCTTTCTGTTAATATTAAAGAGGACCAAATCTTGGTTACAGTTTTAGATTCCCACATTAGGGAATATGCATCATACCACCAATAGTTTTCCTTAACTCTCATCCCTGGCCTGCTTGATCATGCTTGAAGAATTCGTTTCCACTCCCTACGCATGAAAAAAGTGTCCTTCAAAAAAAAAAAAAAGTTTTTATGAGGTATATGTTAGGCTCTCTCTCTGATATATTTTTTTCCATTTGTAAGTACCCACACTTTTGATCTTCCCTTTGCTAAGGTAGTTGGAGCACTTTCAGTCCCACATTTTTGCTTTTTTTTTTTTTTTAATAACCTTGCATCATTTATGTGTATTTATAATTTCTTGTAATAATGCTTTTCAAAGAAAATTTTGGTGTGTGCTCCCAGTTACTTATTCCTTACATTAGACTGTATCAATAACTTTATTTATAACTGTACGTTTTGCTGGCTGTGACCATTCAGCCAGGTGGTCCTTTGCAGCAGTTGCACTTAACTCACTGTTTATCACCCTACCAACCTCTCTGTGTTCTGATAACTCAGCTTCCTAAAAATGGTCACTGTTAAAATTAATGTGACATCTGGCCAACAACTATTATTTTTGTCATCTACTAAAACCAACTAATCATCTTGATGATTTGATATATTTGATGATTACAAATATTGATAAAGAAACTGATGCATTTTGGAACCTGACAGCGAGTCAGATTTACTACATTTTGGTTACACAAAGTAACTAGAAGTGACTTACACAAATTTAAGCATTTTACCTTAGCCATGCAGGCATGGCATCTTCAGAGGGCAATCCATCTCACTGACTCCAATGGAAAAGCAGATCAAAATTTTAATAAAGCAAACAAATAAGCAAAAAAACCCAGTAAGTTTAAACCAAAAATGTCTTTGCACAGGTAACTCCTCCAGAAGAAGAGAAAGAGAAGGAGAAAACAGCTCATTGGTAACAGATCTTAGTCATATTCCACAGACTGTGTACAAACTGTAGACTGGGCTCTTCAAACACTGACAGGTTTCTCTTTGCTGCCTGCTCCGTAGGTCTTGGAAACTTACCTTACACTAAATATTTAACTTTTAGCTGGATAAAATTGCATGGGATGAAGATCAGCCTGTGCTTACTGTTTGAAAATGTGTTTTTACATTTCCTGTTTTATTTATTTTTGAACAAGGAGTATGTTATCTCAGAAAATATAATAGTCAGATATGTTACATATTATGTTTAGTTCTGCAGAATAATAGAAACATTTCAGTTTCATGCTTATTCTTAGAATAGAATTCTGGAAACTGTATCTTTTTCTTATGGCCTTTTTTCATGTCTTAATTACTGGATGGACCCCTGATAAATTCTGCCTTTTACTAAAAGTTGTAATTATGTTGAGCCGAAACCCACAGCTTGAGCTGTAGAACTTTCTGCTGAACCTTATTATAATCCCCAGAACAAATCCGTGCTGAATCATAGTTTCTGATCCAGAGACCCCGCTTCTTTGGGAGCATTTTCTGAAGTGGAAAAAGACAGACTCATTGAGAAAATATTTCATCACTGTTACAGCTGTAGCTTTGAGAACTGTTTTCCCTATAATATTATTTCATAAAATTAAGAAGAATTTGCAAAGGACAGAGTATGAATATGGTTTGGTAGCTAAGAAGTGACTTAAAATATTTTCAGTGGATAAATTTCAACTAATTTTTGTAAGTGCTAGAGGAATGCATATATATGTTTGGTTCTAAGAAGTACAGAGCATACCTCCGCTTTGTTTTGTTTTCCTTTTAAAGCTAAATGCACACACTAATGCCAGAGTTCTTTTAGTAATTTACTCTCTGAGCATTTGGATTTAAATCAGTGGCAACTTTTGTACAAGTTAGTACTTTCTGTAAGCATGACTAGGAGAATATACTCCTTACAAAAGGCAAACAAGATGTAACTCTGTATTATCCTGGTTAAAATTTAAAAACCAACGAAGTGAGCACAATACAATAATTTTGAGGGAGTAAAATTCAAAGAAACAAAGTAAAACTCTTGATACCATTAGGTATCAAGGTGTAATTATTTGTAGTGAGAGTAAGCTGGGATTTTAGAAATAAAACACATGTTCCTGCCATGGGTTTTATTGTATTTAGAAGATATTTGTGATCTGAGATTTCCATTTTTCACATTGAACTCATTTCACTGTAGTGGTTTTAATTTCTTTCTTGCAGTGCTGCCCTTTACCTGTTGAATCAAAGTGTAAGCAAGCCTGGTAACTTAGAGTATCAGCACTTTTTCTTCCTCTTGTTGTGAGAATACGTTTCCTCTCAATAATGAATGAAGGGTATATCTGGGCAGAAAGGAAAAATATCCCTTTGGTTGCAGAAGAGGAAGGCCACTGTCCACGCTGCCGCTCGGCTCCTGCTGGCTGCTCCGATGGCAGAGCTGTCAGTGCAGGGCAGAGCCCAGCGGGGGAACAGCAGGCACCCACCTCCCTCGGCTGAACGTGCCCCAGAGGTGCCTTTGGGACAACAGCTCGCTTGTTTAAAAATGAGTGTAGGACAAGGAAAGGATGCCCTGCTGTTTGTCTGGAGGGAGTCAGTCTACTTGCTGCTGGCAGTAAGGTACTGGAAATCGTAGGATGTGCAGAATAAAAGCTGATCAGTGAACTTGTTACATGAATGATCAGTAATATGAAAAAAAGGTAAAAGCATTGATTGCTAGGCCCTCCCCGTGCAAAGCGTTGTGAAATCTCCGTGTCACAAATGCAGATTTGAATTCAAAATGCTGCATTTTGAGTTTGAGTTAATAATAAAAAGTTTTTAATGGTTTTCTTAAGGAAATATTTCTATGCATAACAAGAACTCCTCTTGTAGGATTATTAAAGTGCCATAGTGATTGGATATTGCAATATAAATTATTGGGGGGAGGGTGTCTTTTGCTGAATGAGAAATATGTTATTTTCAACTGTAAATCACTATTGACTGAAATTTATCACTTGCTCATATTACCAAAAAGCTGGCCCAGCCTCGTTTTCCTTTTTCCTCCTGTCTAACATATATTTATCTTGGTCTTTTCTTAAATGGTAGCTTCAGTCACTTTCAACCTTTTTTTCTGAATAATAATATTATAATATTGTAATAGCCAAATATAATATAATATAATATAATATTATAATATCCAAACAGATTGAAGATAAAGATGTTATTAGAAGTGGTCAACATGGATTTACCAAGGGTAAATCATGCTTGTCCAATCTGATAGCCTTCTATGATGTTATAACTAGATGGCTGGATGAGGGGAGAGCAGCAGATGTCATCTACCTTGATTTCAGCAAGGTTTCTGACACTCGCTCCCACAACATCCTCATTAGAAAATTAAGGAAGTGTAGGATAGATGAGGGGGCAGTGAGGTGGACTGAGTGCTGGCTGTGTGACAGAACACGGAGGGTTGTCATTAATGGAGCAGGGTCAAGTTGGAGGCCTGTGACCAGCAGTGTCCTCCAGGGGTCAATACTCAGCCCAGTCCTTTTCAACATATTCATCAGTGACCTGGGTGAGGGGAGAGAGCGTATCCTCAACAAGTTTGCTGATGATACCAAACTGGGAGGGCTGGCTGACACTCCATAGGGCTGTGCTGCCATCCAGTGTGACCTGGACAGGCTGGAGAGCTGGACAGAGAAGAACCTAATGAGGTTCAACAAGGGCAAATGTAAGGTCCTGCACCTGGGGAGGAAGAACCCCAGGCACCAATATAGGTTAGGGGTGGATCTTCTGGAAAGTGCTACTGAGAAAAGGGTCTGGGAGTCCTGGTGGATGGCAGGCTCTCCATGCACCAGCAGTGTGCCCTTGTTGCCAAGAGCGACAATGGAATCCTGGGCTGCATAGGGAGAAGTGTGGCCAATGTGTCAAGGGAGGTCACTCTCCCCCTCTATTCTGCACTGGTGAGGCCACAACTGGAATACTGCATGCAGTTCTGGGCTCCCCAGTTCAAGAGGGACAGGGAACTACTGGAGAGAGTCCAACGTAGGGCAACCAAGATAATTATGGGATTGGAGCACCTCCCTTACGAGAAAAGGCTCAAAGAGCTGGGGCTCTTTAGCCTTGAGAAGAGAAGACTGAGGGGATACTTTATCTATGTTTACAAGTTCCTAAAGGGTGGGTTGAAGGATGATGGAGCCGGACTCTTTTCAGTGGTTTCCAGCAAAAGGACGAGGGGGAATGGGCATAAGCTGGAACACAGGAATTTCCACTAAAATATGAGGAAAAACTTCCTTAGGGTGAAGGTGCCAGAGCCCTGGAACAGGCTGCCCAGGGAGGTCATGGGGTCCCCTTCTCTGGAGATCTTCAAGACCCGCTTGGATGCAGTCCTGAGTGATGTGCTCTGGGCAATCCTGCTTAGCAGGGGAGTTGGACTAGATGGTCTCCAGAGGTCCCTTCCAACTTTGTCAAATCCATGAATCCATGAATAATCATTAGTTTTACCCTTTCAGAACATCTCTTGTGAGGCTTCTTTGTCACCCCACTTCTACTCAGGAGAGCTCAGGGTCCATTCACATATGATGCATCTTCCCTTGCCTGGATCATCTAAGGAAACGTAACCTTTGGTGTCCCCTTAATGCATGACCCATTCAAAAAAATCCCCAGTTGCTCCCCAGTTTCAAAATAACACAGACAAGCCTATAGTAATCTTAAGCTCAAACCTAAATCTGACATAAGGATCCATGAGTTTGCATAGATTCTTTCATAATGAGGGACAATTCTGCTTAATTTCTAATAGAAATTTTCATTCTTGCCTTTTTTTAAAAAAAAACTGAATTACATAGATTGGCATATCTCAGATGTATGTCCTGGAAAAATAACACAAAATGTATTTTGAAGTTGTAGGGTAACTCCAACTTAAAGGATGATGAAAAGGTAGCCACCATTGCCTTAATAGGCTTTTTAACTGGTTATTTCAAATTCACTACAGCCAGGAGAGGACACATTTGGACGAGTTTAGCAGAGATCCCTAAGGGTAAGAGAAGCAGTATACAAACAAGAACAAAGTCAGATTAGTTTAATTTTGCCTTTTTAAATACTGTCTTGGCACATGAAGTATTCTGAATCTAAGGCCATTGCATAAACAGAAACTGTATTATGCTATGGTGTTTGTCAAATGCTCCTCATCTACTGCACCACCCCCATAAATCCACCAAAGCTTTTATTATTCAGGGGTGGGAAGGTAGGCAGAATGGAGTGAAAGCTACAGAATGATTTAACACTGTGGGAACTTAATCAATAAGACCGTTGCAGAGAACTCCCAGGAAAGAGTGTTGTTTTCCATCCAGATGATAATGAGGCAGACTAGCAGCAACCTCTGGAGGAGGAACACTGGAGCAGTGAATCTGTGGTACAGCTTTTCTAGTTGCTAATTAATAGTTTGAGGCCAAGGGGACACCTTTTTGCCCCTTTGCTACTTGTAGATTCTTTGTGGCTTGTTCCACATAACTCTTTCACTATTGGGGTCACTCTGTGCTGAGTTAGATTCTGGACGTTTATCCAAGTTGAACAACAGCGATAAAAATCCAAGTTTACCTTTATTCTCCCTTCTTTGTTCTTGGCATTATTAATACATTGATATTATTATGCAGCACTTAATCCCTCCCTATATTAGAAAAATAGTATTCTTGTGTAATCTCTCATTCCCAGTGTCAGACAGCTGAACTTGTTTTGGTGTTTGACATCTGTGGTCTGGCTGGAAAACATCAACGAAAGCCAAACGGGATAACAGCTGAACATTACTAATATCTGTGATGTGTAAATTTAAATAATTTTAAATGGTGTTAGCTTGAAGAGATTCAGAATGCTTGTTTCATGATAGTTAATCAGTATTGATTTATTTCACCTGTGTCTGGAGTCCAAAGCAAAACAGGTGTCCAATTTAACAAGGCTAAGGCTTGTTAAAGGCTAATGACATCTGAATGTAGAACATCTGAATGATGTTGTTACATCTATATCTTTGCAACATGTTCTCTCGTGGTCCTTTTGTTCTTCCAATCTCCAGTGCACTGATGTACAGAAGAAGTATAGTATTGTAAAGAAGTGTAGAGAAAATGAGTATTATCTCCATTGCCAGAGAAGAATTTAGGCAATGGGTAATTAAATACTGAAGTCAATGTTGACCAAAAGCAACTAACCATAAAGCGATGTTGAGCACTGCAGTCTAGTAATGAATTGAATCCAGGTTTTCGAAGCATTTTACGGGAGCATCTGGAAATACGTCGTAGGTAAGAACAAATGTGTGCATTGTTTTGCTAAGGCATAGGTAAAAGCTACTACATTTGCTAAGAAATACAAGGTGATTTTTGTTTCAAAGTGAGTAGTGGTCAGCAGCAGTCCTTCCAGGTTTCCAAACTAGTTGTATCACTACTACATTGTCTTGCTTCCATAAGATAACTTACTTCAAGATTCTTGAAAGATTTTCTTAAAATGTTTTCCTATACCACATTTGCAACTATTAATCAGTGCTAAGATTGGAGCGTATGAATGAGATTCTCTTTATTGATGATGTGTAATAGCTTTAGTTGCATTGAGTTTTGGTTCGTGTCATGTTTTTCTAATGATTTTGTGTTCTTGACTCTTTGTGCTATGCTTGTCACTCCCCTTGTAGTCATCCAGGCACAAGTATGATAGCAGAGAAAGCAGTGGAGTAACTGTACCTGTGTGCCAATGTATTTTTCCCAGTTTCACAACAAAAGGCCCCTGAGACTAGGAATGCTCATTTGATTTTTGCTGATCTGAAAGGTCTATGCCATCTTTGATAATTTGCCACAGCAGATCAAGCTTTACATGGAAAATATTGCATTAAGTAGAACTTTCAAGTGTTAAACATTTTTTAAAAGATGTATTTAAGCTTTGGGGAGGTAATGCAGATAATTTTACATTCAAAAAAAATTATAATCACTTCATCTACTAATGAGTGAAGTGAGTCACAGTCTGTGCATTTATGTGGGTTCAAAAATATTTCTGTTTTACCTAGAAATTCAACTGCTGTATACAAAATTATCTAGAAAACTTGATTTGGCTTCAGAGCTCCTGCAGAAATTAGGCATTCATTCCCCTAGGCAACTTTTAGCATTTCAGCCTAAAAATAGCACATTCACAGTATAATTTGTAATTAATAAACACGGCTGGTATTTAGAGACTACTGATTATTCCATTGATGGTGGTGTTTTCTTGTCTTTCCTACCTGTCTCTCAGTGGTCTCTGTTGGTCTTATGCTTTCATAGTAAAGCCATTTGGGGCAGAGACCTTTGTTTGGGTCAGTATCGAGGGTAGCACCTCATGCTTTTGTCTCCCAGTTCAGAGCTGGCATTTAAGAGACAAGTACACCATAAGTAAATTATCTAGAGGTTTATGCATGTGTCTTCTAGCTCGTCAGTGCTCATTCTCACCAATGACTCATGCTCCAAAGAAGTTTGATACCATGTTCATATGGGTAGGTTTGGTAGCACTTTTTACAAAACAGGAGATATCTTCGTAACTGAAAGAAAACAGCAATATGTTTTATTCATTGGTACACTGAAAATAGTGCAAATACAGATTTAGTGTGGATTTCAGTGCAGGGCTGTCACAATGGCATATGGGCAGAAATAGCAGACACCAGATCAGGAGTCATTTCTGGTAGTCACCACAACAGCATGTGCAGGAGCACGTGTGCACAAGTATATACGCACACCCCCTAAGTACAGTTTTGTTGTCTTAAATAGATATCCATATAGTGCGTGTGATTTACAATGATTTTTGTTTGCAAACCGTTTGTATTTTCATTTTTTTAGTGCTTTGACAGAATATAATTATTTCTGAAATGTATAATAGGATCAAAGCGTATTTCATTATTAAAGAAATTATTGCATTATGTAAGTGCCATCCCGACTGCATGAAAATGTTAATCCAGTTTTGTTATATTTTTTCAAATGTGAAGTTTTTTCTTATGAAAATTTTGTGAAATTAATTGTGTGCTTTCTTCCAACTTCTGAGGGGTCTATAGCTTCAGAAGATACCAGATAAAGGATGATGACATGTAATGAGAGCAAGATTTAGCTATTAAACTTCCTTGACTCAATTTGAATATTGTTTAGAGAAACACTTCTGGGCAAATATTTATATTGAGAAATAATATAATTCAGTGATCTTTTTTTTTTTTCTTTTTACTTTCTGAAAATCATTATGTCTTCAGTAATTTAGCCTATAAAAATACATTGCTAGCCATGGGTTGTATGAAAAAGACTTAGATATATAAGACCAAGAAAGAAAAGTAAAATTTTCCAGCATAAACCATCATTCATAAGATGTAAAGTCTCTCTGTGTTGCACAGCCTGTATCTGGCTTTTCCCAGGGTTTGGGACTGTTGTACCTGGGATATTGGCTTCAAGCCATTTCTAATGTCATGCTAATGTTGTGACAGATACTAATGAAACCATGCTGTTTCTAGATAAAGCTGATATTGGATACATAGGCAGAAGAGGTAATTTCCTTACGCACTTTCTTAATGAGCTCAAGGAGGACAGAGGAACCTTCTTGCATCTGTGAATATCTCCTAGTTTTTATTAGTTTTTTCAGCAAGGATAAATTGCTTTGCATGTTTTTGTTTACTGCATAACCATAACAGCTGATCCTACTTGTTGTGTAACTGAGTAATGTTAAAAATTCTGATGTTAAAAATTAACTGAGTGATATGTTAAAAATTCTCAAAAAACCTTTGAAGAGTCTAAGCAGCTTCAACATGTTTGTGTTTTAAAATTTCTTCCTACCTTTTACTGAAATGGTGAAGAGTCCAACTTGTGTTCCAAACACAGAGGAACCAAATATGGGTATTATATATACTGTATCTGAGTTGATGATTGATGTTTAATGACTGGTTCATAATTTTTTTTAATTACATTGAGTCTTTGATTATGAAATGCTCCAAATATTCACTGGAAGTTTGAGGTATCCAGGTTAGAGAGCTGTGTGGACCCTCCCTACCTCAAGGCAGCATGCTCTGCTTAGTTGTTGCACACAGAATGTCTTGCTTGGCTTACTTAGTGGTTTTGGTCCAGACTGAGAACTGGATCCTTCAGGGCTGCTAAAGAAGTACGTGCTTGCTCTGGACATGACAGGATATAAATCTTGACAGAAGTAGCTGAGAAGGGAAAGGACAGTGTGAAGCCAGTTATCTGGACATATCTAGCACATCCATTCATCCTTGTACCAAAATTAGATCTATGACAGAGATTTTTTGAATTAGGTGGGAAAATCAATACAATTTAAAGGGCATTTTCAAGTATTTCCTATTAATCAAAATTATTAAAAAGCTAATTTTTTTTAGTGAAAAAAAAATTGATCGATTTCTCAGGTAGAGTCTGTGTAGAGTACTCCTGCTGCTACCTAGGATTTGAGAGGGCTACTCTCAAATTTAGCAGAATTACAGGCTTTGGTCTGTTGCCTGTAGATACTTTATCACACAGTCAAATCAGTTTAATCTCATTGGAGGTTATAATATATTTCACATGACTGTAGTATGGCTGTATGCCATGACAAAAGCTTGGCTTTATGTTGAAATGGTATCTGTATGTCCATGCTTCAGTACAATTGGGTTTTGTAGAGTTTAAGCTGAATTTTGAACTAATGTTTAATAATGATTGTAGATTATTTTAAAACAATGATTATACCATCTTTGATTGGTGATGTGTAATGCTGAGATATCTTTACTTAAGTCCTACTTTCTTGCTGCAATATAGTTTCTTGTTCTCTGACTCATATTGTCCTCTGTCAAGTAAGAAGTAACGCAACTTATTTTTCAGACCTAATTATTGAAAATGATAGGAGTGTGTACTGAGAATCGGGACCAAAACCCATATAGTGGTTGAAAACTGAGAGAAAAGAGAGGTTCTAGATACTCTGTAATGAAAAACTCCAAAAGGAGTGTAGGTTTCAAAATTAAGTGTTGAACTCAGTGAATAGGTAAATGCTTGAGGTGCTTTTTGTCATCTCCAAGGATGCAAAACCAGATTCTTAGAAATGCTATCTGCCTGCTAAAATATGGCAGGTAGCCCAAAGTAATATTCTGGGATAGTACTTCCTGCTTTTGTCAAAGAATGATCTGGCCTTAGGGATCAGTCCACAATCTGGCTGAAGCAAGGTTTTTTCTCAAACCAGCGAGGGCAGACACAGCCAGAGGTGTGTGGGTGTGCAATGGCTGCTTTAGTGCTTGGTTACCATTGCAACTTAAGACTCTAAAAGTTATAGAGATGTCTGCAGAAAAAGACCAACCTCTGTACCAAATGAAAAGAAAAACAGAGTTTTAATTTGTCTCAGGAATGACAGTGATTCTGTTATAATTCATTAAAAATCTTATTTGACAAGAAAGCAGGTCCATTTTAAATGCAGTGTTTCAGATTCCGTATGAAGGTTCATTCTATACCGATGTAGTTGAATCAGTTTTTCTGATCATTCAGTTTGTAAGACTTTTCTTCACTGTATTATTAATTTCTAACTTTTCTATTTAAAATATTTTTTCTTTCTGGTCGGATATTGTCCCAAGTTTTTATGAAAGTAATATTCTGAATGTGATGGCAAGTAAATACATATCTAATTCTAACAGATACCTTGCATTTTTTTTCCCCTCCATGTTTTCTGTCATGCAACAGTCAGTGTTTCTGACTTGCAGCATTCCTGTAATTCTGTTCATAGAGCAAGTTGTTTCTGCACATATCTAAGCTGATAGATCTCAATGTTTCCTCAAGAAAATGTAATGCTACAAGTAAAATGGGATAAAAACCACAAGAAACTGAGAAAATATCCTCGATGGAAAAAGAGAGTAGTAAATTTCTATCCATTACAAATTCTCAGAAGATGTGTAGGACAACAGTAAGTTTTAAACAGCATTTTCAGTAAGTAACAGCAAGAAATAGATACCTCAGAATAAAGACATTAAGTGGTAGTGTTATTTCTTTTGCTAGAATGACAATCACTTGATGTTTTCAGTAGTTCGCAGTTAAATCAGCTAAGAAAACTAGTTGTGTTAGAGAAATTTGAAGTGTATTCCATTCCATACAAATATAAACCAGATGCATTTTCTACAAAGACGAAACTCTCAAAGTGTTGTGAGTTATTTCAAGAGAAATTTAAATATTGCATGTTGCAGAGCTGAGTCTTTTCTCTGAAACCCAAATACCTTTTGGTCCTTGGACCAACTTTGGAAAGCTGGTGCTGACCAATCCAAATTTACAAAGCCATTTACTTTGCTAAGTAAGAGTAATGCAAGACCAAAAAAATGCCCAGAGAGAGTAGGCAGTGCCTTGATGCTGAGGATGTGATAGAGGTTCTGCAGTGCTGCAAAGATGATATTAGCAGTAGAAGGGCATTAGAAAGGCATTAAAAAACCAAAAGCAGCACCACAACTGTAACCTCAATAAACATAAAACATCTAGAATTGCAAGACTTGAACTCCATCAGTTTTCAACTCCACTGAAAGTATCAGGACATCACTACGTGAGTGCTCCCTCAGAGAAAATCCTTCACGGGAGCAGCAGTGGACATTGCAGTCCAAGATGACTAAACTGTCAGCTTGGAAGAAAGAGAACATAGAGTGATTTACATCTGAGCAGAGAAATAATGAGATTCTATAATATTAACAGTATGGGAAAAAAGTGAAATAGTAGAAAAGGAAAGGGTTAAGCTGTATGCTTTTTCCTTCAAAGTATATGCTGACAGTGTATATTATTCACTAGACAAAAATACAATCTGTAATGAAATCAGGGAAGAAATCCCATGATACAATGAAAAATTTGGCAAAAATTTGGCAAAATTTTGGCTGATTTAACAAAAGGTTGGAACCATAGTCTAATACACAGAGGATACAAACCATAAAGGACCAAGTCCATCACCTTTAGTTGCCCCTGGAAAGTTTGTTGAACTACCTGTATATTTTATACTTTGATGTGCTTCATGCTGAGATCTGGGAGGACCACTATATCCTGTATTAATGGTAGTTTCTGAAATAGGGCCCTTTATATGTAACAATGAGTTTTGGATTAAACATCATGAATTTCTTCCTCAGTTTGGTGAATGTGTTCAGCGGACAGCCAGAAGTAAGGAAATGGAAAAATGCCCCAGTCCCTAAACCAAAAGCTGTGGACTAGGAGGAAATAGTTATCAGAACTGAGAAATTATCAGACATTAGAGTACTTAATTTCTTCGATTCTTGTTGAACCATATAGAGTCATTTACAGTTAAAATGAAGACATTGATAGGAGCTATATCTTAGGTCTGGTTGGGGAAAAAAAAAAACCACCAAAGAACCATTCTGTAATTTCTAGATCCTTAGGTTCTAATTCTCTGTTATTAATTGCCTAAACCAAAGTTTTTCCAGACCCAGATCTTCCTGAAAGTCAAGCACAATGATTTTGATCATTATTTTCATTAAGTACAGAAAAACAGCACTGAAATATTAAAGAAAGTTAAGGCTTTATTACAGTTATTTTATAAGTTTCACCTGTAAGAGCCGGGGCAAGGATTTGGGGGTATGGCTGAGCACTGGCAATATTGGGAGTTCAGTGACAACCACACATGCCCATTGTTTTGCATCATTAGTACTGTACTGGAAAAAAAAAAAGAGAGAGAAAAAAGAAAATGCTCACTGAGAAATGTAGCCTTTAGAGTCCAGTCGTTTTTATTACTTCACTTTTTTTTTCCTTTTTTTTTCTTTATACAGCACCTAATTTAGGCCACAGACAAAAAGAAAATGTATCTTGAATATGCATCACGGGTTCCAAAAATGAAAAGAAATTGGATTTGGATAGCACTTACTCAATAGACAGATATGATACATGGTAAGAAGGTGCACTGTCTGCCCTGTGATAGATTAAACTACTTTGTAGGAAAATTACTGTGAGCCAGTCACCACCACCACCGTGGCTAAATCTTTAATAAAATTCTCTTCCATATTCAAGAGCGAGGTATGAAGTACACAATAAGCAGAGTGGAGTAGAGTGCCATTTATCAAACCACAGCTAGGTCTGTAATCTCCTGCTTTATCCTTTTTTAGTACTTTATTTGTCTTTATTGTTGCAAGGAAGCACATTTACCCAGGGCAGTGGGCTTTCAGTGCTGATAAACCTTTTGTTTTAAATTCTACCTGTGGGGGGTTTTTTATAATTTTTTCCTTTCTTTTTTGGTCTTTTTTTTTCTTCTTTTTTTTTTTTTTTTCATCAGATAGCCATCCTGTCACTCTGTGGGAGTAATTAGTTTGTTTTGTTTTGGTGATCCCTTGCTTGTCACATGTTCTTTCACCCTTCCCTTTGACCTGACCCTACCTCTCTTGTCTCTATGCTACAAAAAAAAGGATACCAAAGCCTCTGTGACATTTTAAAAAGGACACTCAAGCCTAGGTAGAAGACTGTCTGGGATGTATTGTATCGTGGTTTTTTAAGGCTATTTGGCAAGATGGCAGTGTTGAACCATCTTGCGGTTGGCCCCTGGGTGGCACTACGTGGCTAAACCTGGGACCAACAAAAGCATTTTTGGATAAAGGCAGAAAACATAATTGAGCAGTTTTCTTTTTAAAAATTAAAGACAAGTCCTTAAGCTAAATTTGTTGATATTTGCTGAATTCAAGACAGATATGCAATAATATTAGACCGTGTTCCTCTTTTTGAATGAGATTCCAAAATGTTCTGTGTATCTTGACTACCTGATAGTATCTGCATCACTTTTGGCAACATGCTGATATTAAGTACAGATGCACTGGAAGGGTCCTATGGGTAGAAGTATGTGACTGGAACTGCTTTGTGCTGCCTGAATATGCATACTACCAGTCTGTGCTGCAGCCCTGGGGGTGATTTTTTTAGTACTATTATAACCCTTTTTATTGTTTGAATAGCAGTTTTATGACAAAACATTTATATTCAGCCTGCCTTTGTACTTGACTGAAAGAGAGCAATCACTGAGAATGATAAGGCAACAATGGTAATGATAACTGCATTTATGGAGGCTTACAGAATTTAAACGGGCATGCAAAAATAGACTTACAATAGTTCTCTACGCTCTACCTGCATCTGAACTGGTTTGGATATATTTCTTGTGGCTGGCCCGTGTTTGCTTATGGATGGAGATGTTGCCTTTTCTTCTGTTTTTCTCCCTTATGGCATTTCTTCAGTCTGAATCTTACATGTGTGTGCATCAGGTATATCTCACCACAGAAAGCTGCCATAAAAGGTGGAGGAACATCACCGTTTTTCAAAATCCACATCCCTGAAATCATTGCTCAACTTAAATATCAAGTTTTCAGAGTTTGTGGTTATGTGATCTTGCGGCAGAATGGCCATTTACCTGTCTTTTGAGGTCCTACCCCTCATGAAAAATACGCAATTCTTTCACTCTCCCTTGAGAAGGGAGGAATAGCACTGGACATCGGAAAGTAATCCAAGAGTTTAAGAGCAGTCAATCTATTGCCTGAATATTTTTTAAGCCAAATCAATTCTACTTTTGTCTTCCTTTGCTATAGCTTATTCTTCCCCTCAAGGTTTACACAGACATGTGCACACACACACACACATTTGTGTATTTCCTTAAATGTATTGCTTACAGAAGAGGGCAAGAAAACGATGAGAAGGCTCACTGTGTTCTGGGGGAAGGCAGATAGTTCCTGGATCTCCATTTTTTTCTGTGAGGGAAACATATTATTATACCTAAGTCTGTTTCTACTGTACCTTTTAGTATGGATCATGAAGAAAGGTGGTGTACGCTACACGTTGTTCTAAAGATATATTAGGGCTACATCCTGCCACTTAGTTCACAGGCTGCTAAGTAGAATTACCAATGTTAGAGGCTTTCTTACTAAGGAATAGATTGTCCTCGTGGAGCTAGAATCACAGATTCAGCCTATGGTTTTAGATGCTATTTTTCAATATTTTAAAATAATGTTGTCAGCAAGCCTATTTTGTATAAAAATCTCTATAGACAATCTATTTTTATAAACCAAAATAAAAAGTGAATGACCATTTAAAAGCCTTTTACATTTTGAGCCATCCATCAAGATTTTAGTGATAATGAGAGCTGGTAAGCTCAATAGACTTCAATTTCTTTTATACTACAGTTTTCCTATTAAATAATTTTGCTTCTTTCTCCACCTATATTTTAATTTTCTGTACTTACCAATCACTTAGAACTTGACAGAATACAAAAGCTGAGTGGCAAAATTTGTGAAAACTAAGTGACTCTAGAAATGTAGGAAGAGAAAATAAAATTATTTGTTAAAAATGAGGTATGTTTTCTTTTATTCGTGTATGTTATTTTACTAATTCAAAAGCTCACTAGGTACACTACATTTTTTAATGTACTTATATGATCATGACATGTTAACCTGTTCATGTGTTCCCTCCTGTGCTATTTAGGCCTTAAATATGTTTAAATCAATAATTCAAATTCTTTTTTGCAAATGAAATATAAGTAATACAAACATTAACTTGCTTTGACTATGTTCTTATAGTATTTTATTGGAATGCTGTCTTCAAAAATATGTAATTTTCTACTAAATTTCTTCCTAATTCTTTTTGTGCAAATGATACCTTTTCCCCAGGCCCAGCTACTTAGTGGATGTTATTGAACAAGTGTCTTCTTTAGGATCTAAAAACGTGCAGCATTATGTGAAAGAAATTTTAAAAACTGTGTATGGACTATTTAGGAATATGCTTAGTGAATATTAAGCAAACACCTGAAGTTCCTGTGCTGCTGCCTAGAACCAGCACTTCATTACCTATTACGTGCAGTGACTTTGAATTTTTTATTAGGTACTGGTCTCTTAGCCTGTAAGGCTTGTGCATGATGTGTATGAGAGCGGTTTCCAGCAGAGCGAAGCTTATCACAGATCCACCTAAAAGGTAAGGATATTTTTTTAATTTTTAGTTCACATGCAGAAGAGCTGCCTGCAGAACACCTGCACACAGAGCAGGGAAGGAATTTGGTTTAAGGGTTGATTATACGTGTCTTACCCATATACAGTAAGTCCAGAAATAGACACGATGAACTTCAGATAAACCCAGAATATGCAAATGGCAAGAATAATACCAGAATACTTACCCCCTGATTTTGTGTTACACTGTATTTTTAGTGCACTTTTTCTGAGTTGGTGAGAACAAAGCAGAAAGACTTAAATATACTCCTGATTTGTTTAGTTTCTCTGAAATCTGTGGTATTGATATCCATGGTTGAGACAAGATAATTTCTAAAAGCAAAGTCAGAACTGAGAATCTGGCAGGTAAGGTAGGCAAAAGAATGAATTATTGCTATTGGCATTCCTCATATTTGCTAAGGAAAACAGTGTTAATAAGTATTAATGAGTAGTAAGGAAAAACAAAAGCAAGAGAAAATGGTGAAGAATTGAGAAAGGCAACTAATAAGAATGAGAGAAGGAGAAAAGGCACAACAGTAAAGCTAGAGGTAGTGAAGAAATGCATTCATTACTTTTTCACTGAAAATGGCTTAAATGGGCTTTTGAGAGTGAGGGACCTTATCACGTAGGTCATGAGTGATAAGTCCTAAGAATATTAGTTTGAGTAATTCAAATCAGGTAATTCAGGAGATAAATGTGCCTTAAGAAAGCATGGGCTATGTACAGAATATGGTGATATGCTGATGGTTAAGGTTATGGAATTTGATAAAAGAATATAAGGGGTAAGAAATTTTGAAACCTAGGGTCAAGTCTCCAAGTTTCTTATTTTAGCACCATAAACTTATCAGACTCCATCTTAGAAGCTTTTGCTTTTTCTGAAAGAAATCTTCTTCAACACTTTTAGAAATCTATTTGCTGTTCCATTGTAGTTTTTTCATTCTGAATTTATAAATACTTTTTGCCCCAAAATTTGCCTCTTGCTTGTTAACTGTCTTTGAGCCTTTCAGAACAACTTATTGCCATCTCTACTTTAGCCAATTCCTTATCTACTTTTCAATTTGGTTGCTAGCATATGTATTTTCAACTTGAACCAACCTTTTCACATGTGGCATTATATGAAACACCTTGGTGAAATCCAGATAGATGTCTTATACATATGCTTGATTTCATCAAGCATATCAGTTCTCTTAATAAAGGAAAGCTATTGGTTTAGTCTGGCATGATCTTCTTGCCAGCAAGACTTCTTAGTTTATGTTGTATTCAAACATTTTAGTTTATATTGTATTCTAAAGCTGCAAACGTCTCCTTTTCCTGTTCATATGATAACAGAGCTGTTAGTGATAGTGTAATGAAATCATTGCTCTTGCAAAGGGGAAGCCTTGTCAGCCACACTTTCTGAACAGTGAATTTGGGTCATGCCATTTAAGAAGAGGCTTCCTTGAAAGCAGTCTATTTTTGATAATGGGGCCTTAATCCATTCCCCAACCAGACTGAGCATGCATATCATGACAAATCTTTCCTCCACTAAAATCGTTTACTATCCTAAAAATGAATTAGCTGAATCAATATACTCCTCCTGATGTTTCCCTGAGGAGACAGGAGCAGCTGCTTGAGCAGCAAGTGCTGCCTGAACAGTCAGATACCTCACTTGATGTAGGCAACGAGGCCACCACTGGTATCACCAGGGAGAAAGAAACAGATCTTTGTAGGGAACTGGGGTAGAAGGTTACTCATGGGTGCCATGGTTCTGCTGAGGGTGCCGTTGTTTTGCTGAGGTAAAACCAAAAAATCAAATCTGATATGACTATCAGAACTGGCAGAGCTGCACAATCCTGAAAATGTGTACTAGTAACAATAACACAAACCCCAAAAAAGTGAGATGAGAAAGAAGACAGTTGTTGTTTCCGATGTGTCATGCTCCTTGAACATCTGTGTGGAGACCTATCTTAAATTAATTCATTAGATTAATTTCTCTTCGAGGATAGTTTCTGTAAAATTTCTATTATTTGGCTTCCTATGCTGTATAGGTATCTTGGTGTGTGGTGCTTAAGATATTTAATAATGCGTATTCTCCAGTTTCAACTATTTCCTTCAAAAGAAGGCTTCAGAGAACAGGAAAAAGAAGAGCAAAAAGCCAGATATAAATACACTGAAAGATTTCAGTGGAATGCTTTCAAAAGGTTTGGTGTACACAAATTAAGAAACATAGAATTTCTACAGAGGTGGCAAATTTACTGATTTTCCATGATTCTTTTTCTAAATGGAAATATAAAATAGGAGAAATAATGCAATGGAACGAGTATTTTTTAAATTGAAAAATATTACTGATAGCTCTTTATGGCTTATTTTTTTTTCTTTTTCTATGAAAATGAATAGCTTTTTAAAGAAAGAAAGTATTAACATACTGAGCTATGCAATTAAAATTTATTTTCAACCTCAGAAGAGCTGTTGATTTGGAATTCTCCATCAAAATTATTTTTCAATAGAAATAATCACAGAATCACATGGGGTTGGAAGGGACCTCTGGAGCTCATCTAGTCCAACTCCCCTGCCAAAGCAGGTCCACCTAGCACAGGCTGCACAGGAATTTGTCCAGGAGGGTTTTGAATGTCTCCAGAGAAAACATTCAAAACCTGTCTGGACAAGTTCATAATTTATGCTTTGAAATTAGAAGTGATGTTAGTATAGGTCAATAGCAGATTTAATTTGAAAAATGAAGTCTTGACATTTTTGCAATTAGATAATTAAAATTTGTAAAAGTCAAACTTTTTTTAAAGGGTACTTTAAAAACCTTTTGCTAATAATTTTGTAACAACACTTTCAAAATCAATATAAAAGCATTTGGGTTGTTCTAAATTTACTGAATATAGGTATATGAATTTTTCATAGTTTGTTGAGTAAATCAAGTAATTTTTTTCCTGATTACTTTGATAGGATGATATTTTGAAAGCTAGAATTACTTTTTGCCTATATCTGACCATAAAATGCTTCTTAGTGATGTTTGGTTGCTGTACACTATGGGCTGATCTTTCAACGCATCTCCTTAACCCTGATGTTTCCTAGTGTTTGCATCAACCTTTAATCATCAGAAAGAGTTGAAGTTATTTCTGTTTGTGTGACAGGGGTAGATACTTGTAGCCAAGTTGCAGATTTGTATATTGTGAAATGACTGAAGCTGGTTATGAAAATCCTGATTGTTGGACTTCTCATAATTGCCTTCATCAGCAAATAGTAGGATTTTTAGTATGTGACGCTGATTTCTTCTGCATTTTTTTTTTCAATATTGAATGTGGAGTGCAGTTCAATTTCAAGGCTATATTGCTTTCATCAACAGTCCCTGGCGCTGTGGAGAGCATGTTTTAGCATCGTACTTTTGTAACAATTGGGTCTTTTCCTAAAATCTCTTCCTTTGTTCAGCATAACTTTAATATGTTGGGCATGTCTCCTTTCATCACAGCAGGGGACACTGTGTATTTGCAGGATAAACTAGTTCCATATTAGCAATGTGAAATCTGTTTGAACTTGTTTGCATATGTAAGCCAGTTGATACTGCCTTTTGAGGTGGTAGCTGTTGGGGAATCGTGTTGGCAATAGTATTCATTTTTGCCTCAATAGTTAATTCATAACCTGTAAATATGCCATTCCCATTACACCTAAATGCTGTTTTTATTGTCTATGGATATAGGATATGTTGATAATAGCACATCAATAAATACATCTAGAAATTAGTGGCTGGTATTAATGAGTGAAATGTAAGCACTGTAACTCACAGTTTGCTACTTTAAAGAGAATCTCCCGCGGTCACTGTGTTGAAAGCTTTTAGGTTTGGTTTGAATATGAATATGTGTGTCTAAGAGTTTATTCAGGGAGTTGGAGCTGCACAAGAAGTTAGATTATGCGAGCCTCCATAAGGCTTCGAGTTGCATACTCAAAGGTTAATATGTGGAAAACTTGAGTGGGAATCTGTATCACAGCGGGTCAGGTTCCGAGCTCCCTCTGCAACGCAGGCTCAGGGAGTTTGTGTGCTCCAGTGAAGACACGTCAGGGAATTGCTCAGTCTGAGGATCTCAGTGAGGTTTAGGTATTGAACCCCTTGGCCTTGGTTTATCTGGTGTAGCTTTGGACGTGTGCAGAAGCAGGATGCTGAATGCTGGGCAGCACGGGAATATTAGTGATAAAAGCTTATGTGTTGATGTATGTCATTTTATGTCATCAATTTACATACCAGTATACCATCCCACTTCAGATGCCTCACTTGGTTTGTAAATCTTACTCCTTCCTCTATATTTTATCTAAATATGGTTGCTGATATAAATTATCACTTTAAATTTCTTTTTTAGTTAGCATAAAAAAACATCTCAACTACTTTACTTATGAATGGTGCACTATGCGCATTGGAGGTGGTAGAGATGAGAGTGGATGCCTGGGTTGTTATTTAAGTAGAAAAAAGTATTTTCTTATTTGGTTTGTAATCCTGCCCAAAGAAAGCTGCACCTCATTCTCTTCCACTAGAAACTCCTCTTGATTTTATGGCCTTTTTAATGTTCATCTTATTCTTAACTATTTAAAAAATAATAAATAAATTATCTCAGACTCATTTTTGTCTGGGAAGGACAGGAGTCCCTCAGAACCTGTGCTGTTCTGTGCTAAACACCAGCAAAGAAATAATTTGCCTAGGAAGATATATTTTTTTCTTTACAAACCTATCAGCAAGCTTTTCCCTTACTATAGGGCTCACATTTAAACAATTTTTAATGTTGGCTTTTGGCAAACAATGTGTCTTTTTCTTTCTATGATGGAAAGAAAAAGCTCAGTAATAAAGAATACTAATTTCTGTGTCTTTCACATTCATGTCTGGGAAGAGACATAATTTATAGAATAAAATTACAAATAACATTATGAACTGCTTAAGAATTTGAGGAAAAGAAACAACTTCTGGAAGAAAATATGAAGGAATAGTATAGGGACTAATATGACTTTCAGAAGCTTGGACATGAAATGTCCTCTATTAAAATGGACATATAAAACATACATACACAAATGTCTCTATCCCATAGAAAAAGTTTTAAAATGGAATAATATTTCCATCATGAAAACAGAAGGAAATTTTTTTGGTAGGTCAAAAGATGATGTGAAAATTTCCCATTTGGGCTATTTGAAGGAAATTCTACCCTCTTGAAACTGTGACTGTATCCAAACTGTTGTTAACCTAAATACAAATTCACTTACATGTTTGCCTTGTAAAGCATGAGATTTAATCACATTAATAAAGTACATTGGTGTGGAATTCTGAGGAAACTGATATGAACTGGTCTTTCTTATAGCACGACTATAGTGCCATCACCAGCTTTGAAGGGGCTGTGCCTGAGCTTTCCGAAGTATAGTTGGGATATGTTTATTTGAAGCACAAGGTTCATAGCATGGGAAAAAAATATTCAAGAGATCAATTATTACTCCTGACTCCCAGTGTGTTTAGGCCGTCTTTATTACTTGTCATTGAGACAATAATTTGATTTGACAGGCAGATTGGATGTTATTAAAATTAAAGGATTTCAGTTGCACATGTGAGGCGTTGTTACGAAGATCTGCTTCGAGAAGAGAAACAGACACAGAAGATGACTGTGTCACTGGTTTGGTCTGCAGGTAAAAGAATTGGAAAATTGCCCAGTTTTGTAATTGGTTGGTGAATTAATTACATATAGTTGCCCATGGTGAGCACTTGTTTACTAATGGAATGTGTCTCTCCCGATATTAAAGTTGTTACAGTGCACCTTTTTCAGGGAAAACAGGAATTAGTAGTTTAGACTGAGGGTTCTGTCATGTTACTGGTGTTACTGCTCTTTTTATTATCTAGTATGAAACTTGCACTACCATTTGGACCCCATTTTACGAGATACAACACTAAGCCTATATAAAATTATGAAAACAAAATAGGAAAAGATTGAAAACCAGATAGATGTAGGAGAGTAGAAAAGCCAAATCACATATGATCGCAGCATGCTGTCGGGTAAAGTTTATAACTTTTTATAAATGAACAAAATAGAATAAAACCTTATTTAGGGTTCACTAGAAATGTTAATTATTACTACTACTTTGTAAAAACAGTTATAAAATGCCTATTTTATAGGGCATTTTATACCAGTCCAATTTTAAAATACCAATTTTCAGATATTTAAGAGTGACAGTTTAGAAAACGTATTATGCTTGAAAGTCTTTCCACCACCAATTGCTAAACTATTTAGGTCTCTTAAGCTGCTCTTTTGAATTTTTAGAAATATATGTAGTAATAAGAGGCACATATTACTAAGATTTTGTAATATGTTTTTTCTTATCAAAGAACATATTTCTATTGTTCTGTAATGGTAACACTTAACATACTTTTTTTTTTTTTTTTTAAAAGGAGAGCAAATGTTAGTAAATGTACAGGTAAACCTAGCAATTAATTGAGTCTACATGCAATTAAGTAAATGTAAATTGCCATATGCTCGGTACCTTTCATAACCCTGAAGATAATAATTACCATATCTGTCTCATAATGGCCTTACTTTCAAAACAGGTGGAATATTCTCCATCTCTTTGTATTTTCTTATTTATGGTTTTTGGACAAATACTAAATGCAGTTACAGAATATAAATGAGAGCAGAACTTTTTATCAAATTTACAAATGCAGAATTAAAAAATTCTATGTTCCTGGCCTTGCAGGAAAGGGTAAACAAAGAACTGATTTTCAATCTATTACATCTCAGCTCAAAAATTTGAAGGTGAGACAATTAAAAAAAGTTTCCTCACCTTTCAAATTAGACTCACATGAAATTTTATAAAAGGAAAAAGGAAAGAAATTAACAAGTTGACATTGAAACTTCACTCTCTGGAAGATGCTGGGTTTTTTCTTATCCCATCAGAATTACATCCTGCAATTTCTGATATAAATATATAAAAAACGTGGAGTTGCTTGAAAAAACAGAATTTAAAAAGAAAAGTGAAAGGAAATTTTTTAGAATCTATCACAGTCATCAGACTTCGCACAGTCATCTTAAACACTTTCATCTTTGTCTTTGACATGCCCTTAGTCATTCTATGGTTTTCCTGAGTGTCCTCATGGCTATTAAATACTGAAATATTGTGAAATATAGTGTAAACTATATATGTATATTGATATTATTCTGTAATCCGTATTATGAACACTGAGAATAGTCAGTTGTTACTAAATTTATTTACTTACAATGAATTTTACTCATTATGTTTAACAACCAATTCATGTCTGTGTTGTCCAGCACTCTTTATGATTCTGATGAATGGGAGTAAATGATTCACCCTGTCATCAACATTTTGGCTGCACTTTCTCAATGGCTTCTTCCACACAGTCTATATCAGTGTTAGCAATTTAAGACTACCACAGTTACAGATTTTTCCATGTGTTGTCATGTATAATACAATGCCACTAATAGTTACCCTCTCTGAGAAGTGAAAATAAAAATGCATAAAATATATCAAGTAAGAAAGGGTTTTCAACACTGGTGATACAGAAACCATTACAAAATAGTATGAAACCTTTCCCAGACCTGCTTCTGCCAATTGTAATTACTGTGGTTCTGATCAATACAATTGATGGTACCAAGCAGTTAGATTTTCTGAAAACCTGGTCAAAGAAGAGTTATGTATGGACATGAAGTAAGTGTTTTGGACTCTAAATGTTCAGCCTGAGGAAGAACTGTCTTCATTTGCATTAGAAGGAGATAGGAGGGAGACTGAGTAGGTGATCTGATTGTTTTGTAGTTTAGCTTCTGAAGTGAAATGAATAGCAATTAAAAGGAATCTATTTGGGCAATTACAAATGTTTTTGTGTAAGTTGATTCTGTAGAACAACTCCTTTATAAAATCTGCTTGGAAGAACCATTTGCAATATATTCTACAGCTGTTTTAAAAGAAGATTGTTATCCATGTGAAAGACTCGCAAATACCTTTAATTCTTAATCATAGAACCATTTCAGTTGGAAAAGACCCTTGGGATCATGGAGTCCAACCATCTACCCTACTCTACAAGGTTCTCCTCTACATCATATCCCCCAACACTACATCTAAATGACTCTCAAATACATCCAGAGATGGTGACTCCCTGGGCAGCCTGTTCTAATGCCTGACCACTCTTTCTGTGAAAAATTTCCTTTCCTAATTTTCTTTCCTAATGTTCAGTCTAAACCTACCCCGTTGGAGTTTGAAGCCATTCCCTCTCTTTCTGTTAGTAATTACCTGCGAGAAGAGACCAGCACCAGTCTTTCTACAATGTCCTTTCAAGCAGTTGTAGAGAGTGATGAGGTCTCCCCTCAGCCTCCTCTTCCTCAAACTAAATAGCCCCAGCTCCTTCAACTGCTCTTCATACGATTTGTTCTTCAGGACCTTCATCAGCTTCGTTGCCTCCTCTGTACTCGCTCCAGCACCTTGATATCTATCTCTTCTATTGAGATAGTCCAGAACTGGACACAATACTCGAGGTGTGGCCTCACCAGTGCTGAGTACAGGGGGACAATCACCTCCCTACTTCTGCTGGTCACATTATTTCTAATACAAGCCAGGATGCCATTGGCTTTCTTGGCCACCAGGGCCCACTGCTGGCTCATATTCAGCCGCTTGTCAATTAGAACCCCCAGGTCCTTTTCTGCCAGGCAGCTCCAGCCACCCTTCCCCAAGCCTGTAGCGGTGCAGGGGCTTATTGTGGCCCAAGTGCAGGACCTGGCACTTGGCCTTGTTGAAGCTCATCCCATTAATGTTGGCCCAATGATCCAATTCTCTCTGTAGAGCTTCTCTATCCTCATGTGAATCAACACTCCTGCTTAACTTGCTGATGATACACCCTATGTCCTTATTTAGATTGTCATTAAAGATGTTAAACAGAAATGGTCCCAACACTGAGCCCTGACACACACCACTTGTGTGACCAGCTGGCAGCTGGATTTAAATCCATTGAGCACCACTCTTTGGGACCTTCCAGCCAGACAGTGCCTGATCCAGCAGATCGTATGCTCCCCCAGGCCTTGTGCAGACATTTTTTCCACAAGAATTCTATGGATTATCGAATGCTCTTCGAAAGTCCAGGTATACAATATCCACAGCCTTTGAATCTTTACCTTCACCCTTCCCTATTCTTTTGACCTACCATTTCCCCAGTTTTTAGATGACAGTTTCTAGCAGTGCTGATACTAAGAAAAGAAAAAAAGCACACCAAAAATGTGAATGTCAACAAAAAGATTCACAGAGCAATGCAATCAAAAATACTGTTGCAAATCAAGCCTAGAATCAGACTATCTAAAATTCAAAAACTTTCAGCTATTTGCAATTATGGTGGTAATTGCTATTTTAAAATGTTTGCCTTCGTCCAAAGAAACTCCATGTTGTTAGCTGAAATTCTAGGTGTTTTAAATCAGAGAAAATCTTTTTTGCAGCTGATGAATACTAAATATTATAGGCAATCAAAACAACATATTATCTACATATTTTAGCTGATGAAAAAAAAGTAGCTTTTGGAACTTCTTTAAAAAAAATCATTTTACTGTGTAGTACTAGCTAATTACAGCATATTTTTTCACAGGCCAAAGCGTTAACATTATCTATTTTAAAGCAAAAGGTGGTGGATTTTAAAATTATTTTAAGGAAACAGCATCTGAGGTCTTTACTATGATGTTTTAGTCCTTGTAAATATTCCTTTTCTTTCTGTTCTGAATCAGCATTTGCAGTGAAGTTTTGTTTAATATATGTAACAACATATAGTAAAATTAAGTTTTCCTTAAAAATACTGTAATTTAAAGATTGATGTATCAACATTACGTAATATGAGGCCATGAAATAAAAGTAAATGACTGAAAGTTTATATAGAGAGTGTAGGAAAATGCTATTAAATAATAATGTAAGAATAATTTTGGTTCAAGAGCAATTATTATAAAGGACATTTAATTCTGAGATCATGCTTGAGACTTTTTCTCCTACTAAATTATATCTTGAATATGAGACAATGCATTTATTTTTATTCTCTGATAGTAATGATAAACTATGATCTTTTTCCTTTTTTCAGAGGCTTGTTTAATTCACAGTTTTTAAAGGATAGGTTCCATAAAGAAAGGGAAAATTCTATCTCAGTTTCATTATTGAAACTTTCTAAATAGATTTTTTTCTAGTAAATCTATTAAAAGGCAATAATATGCCATGATTTTTAATGAAGTAAAAATTCATAAGCATTCTGCTAGGTGCTTTCTTCTAGCAATGTTTCATAAGTTAGCTTGATGTCTGAAGTTCGAAAGGTACAGTTGTACAACATAAAAATTGGTCTACGTGACCAATGTGGCAAATCTGGTTTTGAACAAACATTTAGGAAAAATGCAAGTGAATACTTGTTTTATACGCATTATGTCTCCGTGGAAAAAAATGCAGAGTATTGGCAGGGAAGGGATGACACAGCACTGAAACAACTGCAGTAGGATCAATGAAGCTGGCAAAGCGGTGGGTGGAATTTTTTGAAGTTTGAGGCAAATGTTTAGTGGAGGATCCTGACTTACTTCCAGATCTCATTTACAGAACAATCAGAATAAGCAACTGCATTAAAGCGCTCCTAATTGAGGTGGGTTTTTTAGGTTTGGTTTGGTTTTGTTTGTGACTTGCAATGAGTGGAACTGGAGTGTCTGGAAGTTTAGAAAAAAGTAAAGTCTTTAAACACCAAAATAACTGTAGACAACTGTTGGTATAAAATGGAGACTTTGATTAATCTGTTAGATATCTAATTTTGTACTCACTGATTCATACCATTGAGGCCAAGAACTTCATAAATATTTAGTATCTTTAGTAAGCTTGTGTGACAATTTGAGGCAAAATGAAGCCAATAACCTTAAAAAGAGAGCAAAAAGGGTTCACAGGTTGAAACCACACAGTGTTGTTTAATCTGCAGTACTAAATTATTAAATCCTTCAAGGAAGAGAAATCTCATACTGTTGAAAGAGTAGTTAGGGAAATGACTTTTCAACATTAGAGTAAATCTAACTTTGAAAATATGATTTTAATCAGGGTGTGAATGTTGGTGGTTTTGTACAAAAAAGTTACTCCTGTGAATCATTGTGTGGAGTCACTTGATATCTATTTATAAGGGTACAGGAAAGTTAGAGAGGAAAAAACCACTATCATAGCATTTTGAGTTTTAAGTATGTGTTACTTTTCTGAGTTCATAAGCAGTTTACTTTTTTAATAATTAAAATATGTGCTAGGAAAAAAACCCAAAACCACATTTGGATCACATTTATAATATGGCTACGTATTTTAAGAGAGACCTCTCGTACATCATTTTGTGCATTAGAAATAAAACTAATTGAGCAGAGGTCTTTGTTTTGTAGTAACTATAAACCTGAACTTCATTATGAAACAGATACCACTGAGGTTCTTCCCTCTTAAAAGATGTGTCTAAATCTGATATGATATGATACTGTATGAATGAAAAAGCAGTCATGATTTCAGATATCAAAAACTTGAAGTAAATTTGTAGTACTGCAACGATCCTCGGGAAAAGCACCAGTCATTTTATTCTGTAGAATTCCAGAGCCAGCTGATAGATGAATCACTTCTGACAGTAACTCACTTTCTGACCTGTGTGGCAGTGAGAATGTCGCAGCAGTAGGAGAGGTTTTGTGATAATTGGAAAGTGAAGAGGACTTGGTGGTGCAGTAGGTGAGTGCATTAGCCTTTCCCCTCTGGAGACCTTAGTTCATATTCTGCCTTAGGGTCACTAGTGAAAATTCATGCTTTGGTGTCCTACTTCTGTTTGTACATATGACAAAAAAGACCCATATTTGGAAAAAAAAAGTTGTCTTTCTTCACTATAAAACACTGTCTTGCGAGGATCTTAGGGCCAGTGTACATTGGCAGAGAGCTCAAAGAGCCTTTTTTCCTGTAATACGTGTCTGTCAGGTCCACTTTCCCCAAAAGAGCATTCTGTCCATACATTACTAAAAGGGAAAAAAGGAAGAAATTCTCAGTTGATACGCATGAAAATAACACAAATAATGAATGAAACTCACCCATAATATAAAAGCTATACTGATAAATTACTCATTCTCATTTGGAATTAACTCCTGTTAATCTCTCTTGCACTGAATTAAACTGTTTTACTTGAACCTCCTTCTGCCTTAGATTTTTAAGTAGCAGAGAACTGCTGCTTCATATGCAGTGGAGTGGAGCAGTGATGATATCCAGTGATTAATTAGTTCAAAAAGCACACATTCCCTGAAGGTATCCTGGGAGCCACTTCCCAGGCCTGTTTAAAAGAAACATATTGCTTGCATTTACAGGTGGTAGTAAGCTGAATATTAGATTGGTTATCAACAATGTAGTATCTTTTATTACATCTGTAGTGCTTATTCTTATTGTCTTGTAACAAGGATAGTGCAACTAATTGTGTTTAATGATCCAGTGCAAAGAGCCTGAATTTTGTCTTACCAACTCCTCCTATGTTTATCTTTTCATCTCCTTCAAAACATACAACTTCCAAGTTGCATTAGGGACTTGCCACAATGTGTGAACACCTGAACTGTCAAATCCTCACAAAAATGTTGTCTCTGTTCGCAACTGTGAGAGCTTCCCTCTTTAAACATGAATTAAATCTTCAGGATGGGTCCAGCCTGAGCACCTTGGTGACTAAAGCAGCCTATTCAAGAATGAAAGAGGCATCAGGGAAGTAAGATCCACAGTTTTATACCCTTGTTCTAGGCAATAGGCTATCACAATTATAGCTCCATCTCTGGAGCAGATGACAAGAATTACCAGCTAGCCACAGTATCCAGTCTCTATCCCTTTTGACAATCATTTCCCTTTAACTTGAGGGAAACATGGAGTAGAGATTAAAACTTTCTTTTTTTTCCCCCTTCAATAATAATGAAAAAAGATAGAAGGGGGTAAACAGAGAAGAAGCAAAGGATTAAAGGATAAAGACAGGACAGAGGAAGCTTGAGCAGAATGCAGCAGAGAACAGTGCTGTTATTTGACTGATAAATCATTCTCTTAATCAACTGTGCCAGCCAAAAAAGGCCTGAGTAAGCAGCTACAACTGCAAAAGCTTTAAATTATTTTTTTGTCTCCACTCCTACAACACACACGTAGTCATTTAAGTTTATACTTTCAATTGCACTAGTTTCTAACAGGGTGATAGGAGCTTTGGTTTGAGACTTTTCTTTGCCTGCAAAAGACTTCCTAGAATTGTGAAAACCTTTAAGCAGCTTCTATACTACATAAGAGTTTGGATCTCCTTTAAATGCACTTAGATTTCTTTGTGTAGTCAGATTTTTTTCATTGGTCAGGTTTTATGGTTGCTGGTTGGGTTTTTGTGGGTTTTTTGATAAAACATCATGGAGTTGATCTGAAAACATGAATAAGAAGCAGAAGCAAGACAGGATTTAACTGTGACTTTTCCCATACATTGTGATGTTCACATAAGGGAGTAAGGTGAGATGGGCTTTCTCTTAGATACATCTGTCTTTAGGCACACGTGCATCTTGCACTCCCATTCACCCTTCACTCACACCTCTCACCTCTAATTGCAGAGCAGTATTAGGAATGCCTTTGGGATGTCAGTCTCATATCCTCTAAAGGTTGATGATAACATTTTCACAACCTTTGTGAAGGAAGAGTACCTGGGAAAGTTCTTTTTGCTTCCCAATTTCCAGGCAAAGGTGAGACTGGACTAGAAATGAGAGTTGAGTCTGAAATAAAAATGAAGAAGGATGAGACCTAGGTTAAGATGAAAGTGAAAATGGAGAGTTGTAGCAGGGTTTTGGTAAATAAATCCCTCAAACCTGAAATACAAACTTAAGCAGGTTGGTCCAGAACATTACTTTTAATTTTTTTTTTTTTTTTTGTATACTTAATGTCTTAAAAACCTTCTGAATAGCTCTTTTCATAAGTAAAACTGCATTATATACAGCACATTTTCTGTCATCTGCTCACGTAACGCTGTGCCCTGTTACAAGGACTGTTACTTTTGCTTAACTCTCTTTTCTCAGAATCCAAATAGTATTTTTATGCATTTAAGTCTTTCATATTCAACAGTGTTTCTCACTGTATCATAAGACAAATGAAATTTGTCTCCATTCATTGCTATGTTACCATAACTGTATGCAATTTAAGCACACATCGCAAGTCTCAGTTCTAAGGGTTCTTTTAGAGTTGTTTTTAATTATGGAAAATAAAAGGTAAAGGTAATGCAGCAATTGCTGTGAAGTGTTCAGATTTCTAGCTGCCAATGGAAGTGTGTGTACTTCTGGGTTTGATTTTGAGTTGAGAAAGCAATCTGACAACTTATTTTTACACCACTTTAGAAGTGGTGTGGATTTTTTTCCTAAGTTTCAGTGTTGTTAGGTATGATGCATAGAAGCAGGGTGAGAAAGTGATTTCATGCTCTATTTCTCCAGATGAAGTTTTGTGCTTTGCTGACAAACACTGACATACAAGCTCAAATTGAAACTTCCCACGTCTAACAATGGTAAATAAAACAATTGTTCAAAGAAGTCATAGACAGACTTTTATAGGCCACACAAAACTTTTGAAATGAGTTAATATCTTACAATGGCACAGATTAGCTTGAAAAAAATTAGCCTTTCTTGGTTTTGGACTCCCAAGATGACGACTAGTTTCTATGCTTTTTAAACAGGTTTTTTTTTTGTTTGTTTGTTTTTTGCTACCATAGTTTTAAATTGCATTGAAACAAAAAAAAAGTTAAAAAAAAAAAAAGACAAATCAGTGACCTCATTGGGGATTTCTTTTGGATTGGAATGTTCTTGATTGTCTGAAATCAAGTAAGTTTACAGTACTTGGCAGGATATAAGAGGATGAAGTTATCTAATCCATGAATATAAGGAAGCATCAATACCTTTACTTTTGAAATCTCAAGAGTAACTCTTTCTTTCTATTGCTCAACCCAGAATTTACCACATAAAAATTTTGGGGTTTGGTTTTGTACAGCAAGATTCAGTGATCAGGAGGTTATGGAAAAAGGAAACTGTGTACACTACTTTTCTTCCAGTTTATTATCTCAGAGTTCTGCCTCACGGAGGTAGACGTTCATCTTGGGGTGATTCTTCTCACCTCTTGCTCACACCTGTCCATTTTGTCTGTCTGTCCAGTCTCTGCTCCAAACGGGGAAAATCACTCATAGAATAGCTGCTCAGCTATTTCTATTTACAAAATTTTTGTGGGGGTTTATCTTGGTATCCAAGGGTTTATTTAAACTGTGGAGGTTCTCCAGATGTTTCATGAATGTCACTGTCCTTCCTACCTTGGGGGCAGAGCAGATAACAGTGGAAGCCTCTCCAGCCAGCCATCAGTTAGTGGTAACCCATCCTCACCCATTAATCGTTAGTTTACTGTAGTTGAACTCTTTACTGGGTGGATACTTTTTCTACAGGTAGTTTAAGACAGCATAGTTTCACCTGAAGTAGAAAAAAGGAACAAAGGGTGCATAGTTTTACTGGGAAAAGACATCTTAAAAAAAAAAAGGTTTCGTCCAGCTCTACTCAAAGTCATTTATGGCTGTGATTCTTGTTCCTGGTGCATAGTCTCAATAAAGATTGTCACCTAATAATATAGTAGAGCATTGTATTAAGATGGTTGCATGTTATCAGCTCAGATATATAATTTTGAGCTATTTCTAGTATTTTATATTTAAGATGTTTCCTAAGGTAGCTCTCTGAAGATAGAATTTGATTTCACCAAAAAAGTGAGTACTGCGTGTTGTATATTTAAGCCACAACTTCGGGGTATGAGATAAAATGCTAGAGAATGAGAAAAATTAACAAAGTTATCAATTTGATAATACCAGCACAAAGTGTTTAATAATGTATCAAATAACATTTATCAAAAGGTTTACGTAGCTGCTTATACTCCTAATGAGAAGCTTTGGGATAACAGCCAGAATCACAGGTTTATGATAAAATATCTGAGGCTTCAGATGTTCAGTCCAACAAGCACTAATATCATATTAGTGTATTAATTTACGGAATAGTCATAAGTGTAATTATGGCACTGTGACGTAAACTTGTTTCAGAGGCAAAATTGTTTCAATTAAGAATAATAGAATACTGCTAGATGAAGTAAAATTGTGGTGCTGTCTGTTCATTATGTAAAACAACATACTGCTAATAAGTATATTAAAATTTAGAATGGAAATAACAGTTTTATATTCCCCTCTTCAGAATCAGCTCTTAATTGCTGGAAATTTAGAAATGAAGTAGCTGTGGGTGGGTAAGTAAAGGGTCCATGGCTTTGAGTTGACTTTTTCATCCTCCACCCTTGATAGACTTCTTGGCAAAGTCATAACTCTACATGACATTAGGGTTGTAGCCAGACTGTGTGACTGCAGCCAGGTGCTGTGTACCTGGCAGGTTGCAAGAGGTACAGAAAAAGTGTTAAAGATGTGCCTTGGTTTTGTGAAGTCCATACCAGGAAAAGATTTGTCTACCTCTGCAGGTATTTTCTAGGTCTGTTTTGCTTCAAACACAAGTTGAAGCTTCAGTCTTTCACGTATTTGAAACTTTTTAAAGGAATGATTCCTTCAAGATGACAACAACTCCTGAAAGGATGAAAGCTTAAGAAAATACATAACATACTGAAATATGCACACATATTGTACCTCATCTTGCCTAGTTCTCCATGAAATGTCAAAAGAACCTCCTACTGTGAGATGTCTGTGAGCTCTGCAAGACTGATTAAATTTCTATATAATATCAATCGTTGCATCCTGTGAACCATAAATTATAAAATTTGTGTTCTATTTTATCGCTCCATAAAAAGGCTTAAAACTTTTTCTTATCAGATACAAAGAATAAACTGTGACTCTCGTTTTATTTGTGGCAATTTTATGCACATACGAAAACAGAGTGTAAATGCAGTGTATATGCTTTATATATGTGTGTGAAAGAAATAGATTAAGAAAGCTTTTGCTGCAATAATATAAATAATATTATTTCTCAATGAGATTTATTTCTCAATTTTGTAGCATCCCAAAATAAGGGAACAAAATTACATGTCCCAAGCCTAATATGTAAAGGTCCCTTGAGAGCAGAAGAGAATATTCAGGCTGTAAGAAGATGCAGTTTCTCCCCTTACATTTTTAACTGGTGGAATAGCAAAATATAATCAGGAGATTGGTGTTAGAGAAGATTTGCTTTGTGACAGAAACTGGTGTTAAAAGGGCTTGTGGTCATTTCTCACACCACTTCAAGATGTGTGGTTTCTGTACAGACTCTCAACTTACACATTTAAATCGTATTCAATGTTTTTGACCTTTTGGCACCACACACCAAGAGGCTAATGTGAGGAATCTGTTCCTCTTGAATTGCTGACTGTAGTTTAAGTCCATTGTTCAGAGAATTTCAGGATTATGAATTTCAAACTAAGACGAACGTAATAAAAATGCCTTTATTCTCATTCTCCTCTCTGTCTCACACTCTCTCACTCTCTCTCGCAGGGTTTCGTACTGCGGCTCATCACCATTGCGTCTGAGTGCCTTCCGAATAAAATAAATAACAGTAGCAAAGCCTCTAGTGAACATCATGGGGAACACCAACATTGAGAGGCAGGGCTTGTAAATCTGCATCCAGCACCGAATGAACGTGCTTAGATTGCTTCCAGGCTGGAGCTGGCTTACGTCCAGCTCCCCACGTAAAGCGTACGTGAGCGACTTCGAGTCTATATTCACCGTAGGGACTTGCTTTTGGGTTGATGCTTCTCTCAGGGCAGGGGTAGATTGGGAAAAAGGTGAGAGAGGAGGGGTAGGGGCGTGTGTGTGACAGCTTTCAGTAGTTTGCGATAATTGTGCACAAAGTTTTTATTCAGATTATAAATTTCATGGTTATCAACACACCTGTAATTTCTTATGCTATTCCTCAATAGGAATAAGCACAATTTTGATAACTTAATGAAAAAACAGCAGTGGAATCAATTTGGTTTTTTTCATTTAAAACTACGTACTTCTATTTTTCTCTGGTTTATTTTTATAGTTTCTTGTATCTTCAGTATTGTAGGTATCCTGAGCAATATGCCATTATACCAAGAGCAAACAGAAGTTGATCGTAATGGAGTAGCTTTCAAAAATGCAATATTCATTTTGAGAATGGATCATAAATGGAAGCCATTAGTAGAATTTTGCAAGATATAGTCTGTGGTAAAATGTATGAATAAAAGTGGTAATTGCAAGAATTTTGAAATTTTAAGAGGCAAATATTGTAACAATGAACTGTAAAGTAAATGGTTTCAAAATCCTTAAAATCTGAGTCACATCAAATAAAGTGCTAGTAAAAAAAAAAAGAAACAAACCTCTCCCCTTAGTGGAAACCTGGTTAGATTGTGTGCTTCATGGGGCAGATCTTGAGGGTGATTTTCTGTGTAATACAGTGGATGCTGTTTCTCATGAAGGGATTTTATTCAAATGCATTCAGAAGTGAACTTTATGAAACCATGTCATATATTTGGTTACTTTGTCAAGAGGTGGCAAAGAAATGGCTTGCTGAAATGTTTGAGCATCATGGAGATGATACAGTAACAGTGAATCAGTAGTAACCGGTTTTTTTGAGCTGTTGATAAAAATCTCTGGAGTTTGGATAAATTCTGAAAAGTTAGTGGTTGCAGTAGTTTTCTTTGAGTGAAATCTGCAACTGTAGGAATTATGGTTCTAAAATCAGTACTGTGCCCTGATTTTGGGCCTTCTGCTAGTTTTCTGGGGAAATATACTTTATCCTGGTAGAAGTCAGGGTGTGGAAAACAAATATATAAGACCATCAATGATTAAGCAGTTCATCTGAAGTTTTCTTATTTCACCGCATTGTCACTTGCTCTATGTCTTTTGCATTTCTTACCTAATTCGTGTAGTCTATTTAAAACTGAAAATGTTATCAAACCTTGCAAAATGAGTAGCCATTTACCAGCTATTTTCAAATCTGCTGAAAGGAAAAGACCTCTGGTGTTGCATATGGAAAATGCTGGTTTTTCTAATAGATTAGTGTGATTGCCTCGAGTGATTCTGACACAAAGGTTTTCCTGGGCAGGGTCAGCATGGTACATATACAACAAATGAACAATTAGGAGAAAGTTGTTAATTTCCTAACCTTAGAAGAAAAGAGAGAGAGAGACATTGAAACTTCAGAGCTCAAAGACTGCATAAATTTCCTTTAGATTTTTCCTGAGTTGACTTCTGTGCTTTCCATTCTCAATGGAAGTATTATTTACACAAACGAGGGAATATCCACTTCCGTTGTACATAAACTTGATGACAACTTTGTAAGCTAAATGAGCATGGTATACAGATAATAGTTTTCCTGTTGTTGAGCCAAATGTAATGACAGTATCTCTTAGTCTAAATTGTTAAAGGAGTTAATAACTTGTTCTCTTTGGTATCCAGAGACAAAAATACCACTAGAAAGGTTGTTTTGAAAATAGAGAGTAATAGTTTTAGAAAATGTATGCAACACAGTATGTAAAAGGGAGATTTCATTGTGATCATAAAAGAATTTAAAAGGAATTTAATTGGAGTATGTCAAAAAGTAGCAAAATATCTATATAAATACAAACATATTTATCCTAAATGACTGGAAAGCTGAATAACATATTCTGAATTCAATAATCTATTACTTCATATTCTGTGTGAGCATTTGTAGAGAATCTTTGATGAGAGTATTTTAGGAGCAATTGAGGAAAAGAGTAATTCTCTTTCACAGCTTCTTTTTGCTCATTGAAGACCATTTTGACGTCACAAAATGGTACTACATCTGATAAGGACAATATAAAATACTCAATTTGTTTGACATTAGTTAGGATAGAAGTTTAATAATGTAGATGTTGGCCCACTAGAAACTGGGCTTCAGTAACCCCTGCATATCACTCAGACTCTTAGCCAGCTGCCAGGCAAAACTAAAGGTCTGTAGCAGACAGAAATAATTACAAAGAGGCATATTCTGGGCATCTGTTTTTGTTTCTTACTCAAAAACCTTAAAATGTATCCTCAGTTTCTGCAGTTGTATTTCTTGGTGGCTTGGAATAAGTCTTCTCTAAAACCTGGAGACGACGTACCAGATCTTTGATCTAAAGACTCGGACAACGATTGAAATACTCGCTCCCAATGTTGTTCCCGGGTAGCAAAGTTATATTTCAGTAAGTTAACTTATAAGAATGAGTGTAATTTAGAAGGGCAAATTAAATAAACAGAATGCTTTCTATCTTTCTATAGTTTTGTAAAAAAGAAATAATTTTGTTCTGCCTGAAGTTCTATGAAACATCATTTCTCAGAACCTGTTAGTGTTAATAATGTATTTTGAGAAACATTGATGCTAGTCACATATAATAGGAAGATATTAAAGAATTAATTTCTGTGAAAGCTTGCTATATAAATAAGGAAGACCAACAAAGGGTGGAGAAGGAAATAAACACGTGGAAAGGTCAAATGACTTGCAGGATGGGAGCAGTAAATTGGCCTATTTCCCACATCCAGATACAGATCTGGATCTGTACCTATTAAACCAATAGCAGATGACAGTTCCTAAGTAGATTGCAGAGCCAGTCATATTGGGAGTGAGAGGTGATAATAGGTGAGATAATTACAAGGTGCAATTGTTTACCTCAGCTATCTAACTGCTAACTACCTATAATTAAGCAGTAGCTCTAGAGGTCTATGACGGGTAAGTTAATGTAAATATGTTCAGCCAGTCGTTAGCAGCCTTTGCACTGCAGAGATTGAGTTGCTGCTGACTCAGAAAGTTTCGTGAAGACTGGTGAGACAAAAGAAGGTCATGATTTTCTAGAAAGTTTGAGAAATACTACATTAAGCTGCACCTTTTCTCAAATATTCTAGTCGTCTTTTGATTTTACTTTACAAAGCCTGACATTTGTGGTTTGCTTTTACAGATCATGGGGTCTGTTCATACATTAACTTTGCCCATAATTAGGTGAGTGAAGATCGCAAGCACAGCAAGAATTTCAGCTTTCCCCTCTGTGGCTGAAATTCAATTAATGGTTGGGTTCTCCTACATGGTAGCTTGGTTATCTCCTATTAGGTGTTTCAACAGCTCTATTTTTATTATGTTGTTTAAAATCTGGTTTTGTCCCTCCTATTGCTTATGGTAGACTATGGCAGCCACTTTCACATGAATACTGGAAGCATGTCTTACGCTCCTATTCTTTATAAAGAATTTATCCTCCGGCCTTTTGTGCTTGATTTCTCTGAGCAAGCTATTCAAGGAAAGCTTGGACATGTAGCTAGAAAAGTACTTTTGGTAGGAAAACTTTTAGTGTTGTGTCACTACATGTCTCCCACATGGTCCCCTTCCTGGTTCCCTTTATTATTATTTTTTTCTAGAAGACGCTGGCTTGACTCATTGTCTATGACTCTGTAAGCTCTCCTGATGCGGAATACAAGTGAGTGCTGTCTCTTCTGGTGTGTCAGTGTATATCCTCAAGGGAGGAAAAAAGAGACTCCAGTTTAGTTGAGCCTCTGTAGCAGTTAGCTCTCTTGTTCTCTGTGGGGAACTCTAGAATGGAAAAGGCAGCCAGTCATGCATGCTGTAATTTACATCTGATTGATGAAGGGTTTAGATTTGCAGGAACAATTTGCACTGGGACTCCTGTGGGCCTAAAACTGAAATATTTTGCCACTGCTATCCAGCATTAATTTTTGTCTTGATCAGTCTCGTGTCTTTCCACATCAAGTTCGTTCTCAGAATTAACCCTTGAAGTTACACATTGAAATGATGTTTGGTAGCCCTTGTTTCCTATGTTAAATCATCAAGTAAGTTAAGTTGAGGCTGAAAACACTTCCTTTCTAATAATCAGATAAATACATTTTGTCAGAAAAAGTATTTGCTATGCTTGCAAAGTCAATTAAACCTTTACTTTTAGAAAAACCAAATATTTGCACGTTAATTCACTGAGGTCTTCGGGAAAAAGCACAGCCTTTAAGCAAAAAAACAGCATCAAAAATTTTTTTGACATCTCAAAAACCCAAGATATTAGTATTTATTAATGAACAGATTTAGGCCAATCAGATATTATCAGTAAGTTCTCAAATGAACATATGTACTAAATAAAATACTGTCAAAACTTACTGTTTTGCAAAACACATTTATTACATAGTTTATATTGGTATCATACAAAAGATATTGCTCCTGTTGCCCCAGGAATCCCTGCAACCACCACTAGGCAGGTTTAGTTCTGAACTAGCATGTGCCACACTAAAGCTACACATCTAGGAGCTTTGTAAAGTTAAATGATTAAGGACAGTTGAGTGAGTTTGGGTTTTTCTTCCCCTGAACTTCACTATGTTTGAAGTATCAGGCCACAGAGAGGGGAAAATGACAATGAATGTTTCTATGCAATGTGAATAATCAGTAGTATTGTGTGCAGTGGCATAAAATATTTTTTTCATTTAAATGTGCCTTCAAAATGAAAGACCAGAAAATTCTCATTCCTTATGTATATTTGCAGACTAGCTAAACATGTAAATATATAAACTTGCTGTAAAACTTATTAATGGGCATTTGTTTACATATTTTTACCTCAATTACCTATGCCCATAGGACCCATTCAATCAATTTTTCACTAAGTAGTTTTCAAAATATAATTACTCTTATGGGTAGGTCTATGAACAGCAGTGTCATTTACACTATAGTTCACTAATTGCACTTCTAAGCCATTATAATGAATTATACTTGTACATTCTTCAAGAAGATCAGTTAATGCTAATCACTTCTATCACATATATCACTTAGAAGACATCCATCTATAACAGCCTTTTCATTTACAGCCTCATTCCCTTTTAATTTTCTTGCATTGTAAGATATGGCCATAAATGTATAGTGTGTGCTCACATAACCAGTTAGCCTTGTAAACTTGGTAATTAAAGTTGAGTTTTAAAATGTAGGAATTGTGTTTTCTATTTTTGAGTAGATTTAAGATGGAAATTTTTAGGTTTGTGATTGTTAGATATGCAGTTCTGTAATTACTGGCTGTAGGAAAAATAGAAATAAATAGATCTAGTATGAAACGTGATACATTTATGAATGGGATGTATAGGACAGATTATTTTTTTTATGTTGGGTGACCAGATTTGTTGACCCAGATGCTTTTCCAACCCTATTTTTTAACAAGTCAGAGCAGTATGTTCGGCGAAGTAAGGAGCTGAGTGCTTTTGTGTAACTAATCTATAGACTGAATGCCTAGATGCAGGCAGTAAAAAGATTCCATTGCAGGATGTGAGATGCTGAAATAATGATCTCATACTTGCATGAAATCCTTCTGACTAGTTTGACAAGGAAAGTGTAATTTCTCTAAGATGTGGGAAACTCTGCTGGGGATTTAGGTACAAGAAACCCAGTTGTCCTAAGTGTGAAAAAGGAGCTGCCACCTCATCTCTCCTTGTTATCATCACAGAGTATTAAGACAATGTTTCACTAGTAGCTCACTGGAATTTTAAGAAGTTGTGGTTACACATATAGCAAGGATCCTAAAAATGAAACACACATGAAATATGAATTGACGTACCCATGTATAGATACAGTATAAACGGTAAGCACTAACTGTTATTTTCAGCATAGATGCTATGATTGGAATGCTCATAAAATTTCTGTGATACCTAAGCTACTGGTGTCTTTACTCATATTTAAGTTCCTAAGGGGTAATAGTGAAGAGAAACTATGTATGAAAAGATGAGAAATATTAAACCAGTGGTGTCTTTGTTAGGTTTCCAAGCTGAAGAAAAACAAAAGTTGAAAAATATAAACTCCAAAGTTGCAGGTTACTATAAAATAGAAATTAATTATTAAATAGAAGGCCTATGATTAAAAAATATACTTTGAAAGGGTGTGAGAATTTATTTGTGGAAAAATTACACTTTAAATAAATGCAACACAAAGGACTTTTATAGTTTTTGAGTAGTATGACTTCCTTGAGAGGAATCACAAGCATCAGTAACTGAACCAGCTTACTTTATGGATGGAGAGAAAAGGAACAATAATATGTTAAAATTTTCATTTTGTGTGTATGTGCTTATTACCTGTAGTGTGAGATTTCCACCAGATATTCCAAAGACAATTTTTTTTCTGGTGCAACTCTATTGACCAGTTTACCATATAAATTTTATCTATAGTTGTTGACATACGGTCAGTAAATTTTAGCATCTTAAGGTAGGACATATGGAGTTGTCTATTCAGTAAAGCTAGGGGGTCGTCATGCTGGCTCACTCCTAGACCCCATTCTCTCCAACTCATGTGGAAGAGTATAAGAGAATAGTAAAGTCAGAGGGCTGGTGAAATTCCTAGCCTTAAATAGAAGATAAAGTGAGAAAGAGAGGGAAAACAAGAAAGCTAGTTTGCATAATAGCAGAGGCAGAGGCTATGTAAATGGAACTGCATCTTGGAGATGGGTGTACTGCAGACCAATACCTGAAGGAAACCTGGGTGAGAGAAGTACTGCAGATCTGCCCCAAAACCAACAAGCATCGATTTCACATAGCTAGAGTCTGCTTGTCAGCAAAAATAAGGTACCCTGGAAAAACTCCCAAAGAGCTTTTCCATGGACTATCTTCCAACTGCCAACCTATGAAATGTGGATCTTAGATTATAAATCAATTTTATGGGAGCAAGGAAAAATCCACCATTATTCTTTATGTCAGGAGAAATCTATATAACATCAAATTCTTAGAATTTATACTCAGCTGGTGTCCTTGTGCATCTCATCAATTTATTTTTTTTAAGTTGGCAGATTTTTTTTTTAGTTGGCAGACTTTTTTTTCTTAATATTAGCATCTTGGAACAAATATTAAAAACATCTCAGCCAAATAATTCCAGTGCTTTGTGATTTTTAAAAATTTATTTTATTGTTATTATTTGCTGAATGATATGAATGAGGTGTGAGTTTAAACTGTTTGGAATTGCATTCCCCTGGAATGGTTGAGATAACATTCTGTCATGTGTATGTTGTGTATCCCTTAGTTTCTCTACCCTCAAGTTTGTAGCCACCAAATACAGAGTATTTCAGAATAGGCATGGAACATGCCTAGAATATGGATATCATGGATATCATCCCAGAGTATGGATATGGAATGTGCTTGGGGTGCTTTGACACCTCCTCCCAGTTAGAGGAGATTAGAGAGTGCTTTAGCTACAGACAGAAATATCCACAGAATATGTTTTTTTTTTCCTACTCTAGAGTCCTGCACTATTTGGCACAGATCCATGACTGTGAAAGGTCCACTCCTATGCCCATCCTCATCCTTCTCTGTTATCCACTGATAGTCCACACCAAGCCTCTGAAGGACCTACTGTCAGAGCACCTGGCATGCGTGACAATAGTGTAAGACTATACTTTTAGTTGCACTATGTGAAGCAGGCAATTTTATTCTGAGAAGCAGCCTGAAAAGCAGCAATAATTATAGTCATTAAACTAGAGTTGCAGTTCTGTAACTTTTAATCTCTGTGTAGTTCATAGATCTAGTTAACATGGAATAATCGGAACATAAGAATGGTTGAAATACATCAGTCATCTCAAAGGTAAATCTGTACTAGCATCTTGTCTGTAAGACTGGTGGGTAGTGGATACTTAAAGAAGACAACAAGAAATATGGAATTTCTCTGTCCCTAGCATTTCCAGCAAGCAGTGTTTCAGGGCTTGCACGAGGGAAAGGTTGCAGTTGGATGCTTTGTTTGATAACTGCCAACATACCTCTTCTCCATCAACTAGTCTCGTCCTTCTCAGGAGCCATTAATCTTTTGGCCTCTAGAGATTCAGAAAGAACAACTGCATCTCCGCAGCATATTATGCATTGTACAAAACAGTACTTATATATTTGTTTTAAATCTATTGTTTGGTGATGACACTGAGTGTTGATAGTTTTATGAGCCATAATGACTTATTTCAACCTCTTCTTTTTCCCTCTGTTTGTGACTGTGAATTTCTATTGTGTTGCCACTCAGTCATGCCCTCTATGTCAGGTCCTAGTCTGCTGGTTTTTTCTCATTTGAAAACACTACTGTGACTGTTCTAGCCTTTTTCTACTTTTCTATTGCTATTCTTCTTTTTTTTTTTTTTTTCCTAAAAAATGACAGATCAGAGTTCCTTGCTGTACTGGTGAAGTAGTTGTGTTTCTTGAATCGTGCACAGTGACATTTTCTGTTTTACTCTAGATTTCTTTCTTTTATTTTTGTACCTTCTTTATGACCACTGATCATGGAATTGAACCTGCCTGACTAGCTTGGTGAATGAGAGGAGAACAATTGATATTTATCTTTAGTAAGGCTTTTGACATTATCTCCAGGTAAACCAGCTGCCAAAGTACTGGTTGGATTAGTGCACAGATGCAGAGGATTGTAATCAGTGGCAGAAAGTCCAGCTGGAAGCAAGTAAGCTGTGAGGTACATAGTGGTGTTCATCAGGGGTTGGTAGTGGGGCCAATATTGTTGAACACTTTTATTAATGACCTGGATGATGGGGTAGAGCATACCCTCAGCGAGTTTACAGATGGTACAAAACTGTGAGGTGTGCTGCCATGCAGAGGGACCTGGACAGGCTGCCTCAAAAACCTCTGATAGATTGGTGAAGCATCAATTCTCTTTACAAAAGCTTTGCTTTCTGGTGCTTTGTATATTTATTAACATATTCATCATTTTAATTTGTAACAGTTTGTTTGATAAAGAAGTCAGACTTTCTAGTCTATAGTTCCCAGATCACCTCTGGAGACATTTTAATGAATTACTATTATATTGCCATCTCCCTTTTCCTCGTACAAGAGCAGATTTAAATGGTCATTTGCATACCATGGCTAATAGGCTAGCAATTTTATGTGTGAATTCTTTTAAAACTACAGGTAGTTATTTCTGACTCATGGTGATTCTTTACGACCCAACTAATCAATTTGTTCAAAACATCTCTTATATTATTTCAATATTAGATTTTTTTTTAGACTTTTCCCTGGCAAAGAATGGCTCTGATACTGGAATTATATGCTTGCATCTAGTGAAAACGAGGTGTTGGATTCATGGGGTGAATGCTGATCCTGCTGAAGTCAATCTGAGTTTTAATTTTAGGAATACAGAATTCAACCTTTGTGTATATCCATTGACAAATACTGTGTGTAATGAATCTTTGATTGTTTACATTCAAGCTAATTATATTTGAGCAGGAGTAAAACAAAATGGGAGACAAATTTATTTAAGTTCCATATATATTGTTCAAAATGTGTGAGAATAACTACAAAAATGCTGTTAGGTATTTAAATGCTATAAATTTATATTACGGGTGTGCCCCTGATGTAAACTGACAGTGTGGGGAATGAAAGTTACTTTAGAAAGCAGTGGGAACTGCTTTCTATGTTTTGCATATATTCTGTTCTTTAACACATAAATTCTGTTCTTTCAACTTTAACACAGTTGAAAAACAAAGCCAGTGTATTCAGGGACTGAAGTATTAAAGAAAAAAAAAAAAAGAATCTAAATTAAGCCTAAATTTTGCATTGTGCCCTTTCTGCACAGTTATTATCAAGTAGCAAGCTGTGTAAAATATGGAAACAAGTTAGTAATGTACCAGGAAATAGCCTACAAAATAAAATGAGTAATTATAGGATGTACTTCAAGATAGAAAATAGGGTTATTTTAAAGTAATACTTGACACTGAATATTTGTAAGACCATGCAAAATAGAAGGAGATTAGTCAAGAGGTATTCTAGTAAATCAGTTTATTATAAAAGACAAAGGAAAGAAGTTGCTTGGAAATGAGTAAGAAACATTCACATGTGCAAGAATCCTACTGCAAGCAAAGGAAGCAAGGGAATCAGGCAACCTGTATAATTTATGCATCATTTAGCATGGTGGCTAGTACAGAAATAAAGGAGAATTAATTTAAGCATCTAGAAGAAATGTTGGGGTTTGTATTTGGTTTCATCTTGTCTTTCTCAATCCAGTACTTTACCATCTCCCTCCCAAACTGCATACCATTAACACTTCTGTATTCTAATCTCTCCCTTGCTGCTTAAAATTATCACTCCTTTATTTCAAATATGGCTTCTTATCCTCTGCTCTGCTAATTGGCTTTATTACCCTCGACCCCTTCTTGCCTCCACTGCAGGCAGCTTGACGTTTTTTCATCAACTAATCCCCACTTTTCACACCCCTCCCTTCTCTTTCCCTTCCCCCCCCTCCCCACATTTGCTTCCCTTTCCTCTTTTGGTGTATTTGGAGCTGCAGAGGGCTTTTCAGCAGATATTCAAACCACCGGAAAAATTCAAAGAGATCGAAACACAGCCCAAGAGCTCGGGGTGTTTTCTTCTGGGCTGCCAAAAGCATAAGGTAACGTTCAGAATGAGGTCACTGTACCGTGATCTCATTTTCAATTGGATTTGCTTATGGGTCGTAGGAAGCCTGGTAGGGTGAGCATATTGTTTTGCTAGATAGAATTACATCAACAGGCTGTGGGGGGAAAAAAAAAAAAAAGTAGACATTTACTTTAATTTCCTAATTTTTAAGTTTGCACTCAAGAGTTTAAAAAAGTATGAGGAGATAATAAAAGAACAGCTTAAGCTGGGCATGGACTGCACTTGCAGCAGCCAAGGGTATCACAACGTACAGAGTTGCCAAAACAAAATGAAATATTTGATTGAGAAAAGCCTTTTGCAGGATAACTGTAGGTACTTGGAAAGATTACCAATGATATTGGTGCTATGGAAAACACGATAGAATTGGCAGGAAAGAGCATGGCATGAGTGGGTACTTCAGAAACTTCCCTGCCTAAGGTGCTCCCAACAGGCCGTTTAGGAAGAATGCAGCATCCTTCCCTGATTTGCCCGGATTTTTCTTTGGCACTTCTTAACAAATAATGTGTATTCTTTCCTATGAAAAAGACAAAAATAGATATTTCATGCTCCAAAGAGCCCATATAATATAAAGAACAGGGAAACAAGATGCACTGGAAGGACGTACCTGGTATCAATTAAAACTTTTCTCTTTGAAGACATCATCACTAATCCTGCACCGTTAGTAGCATTTTGACATAGGGGAGCTGGCAGGACTTTGCAGTGATTTGAATGAGGAGTTAAACAGCTGGTGAATTAACTTTGAAACTGGTATCAAAACACAAGGCAGCCTGTGAATAAAACGTGTGGGAGTAACAGAAGAAATAGCAGAGTGCGATGAACTTTGCTGGTAACCTGACTAACTAGTGAGTGGGAAGAATTAAAAAATCAGAGAGAGAGAGAGAGAAAGGAATCCAAGTGTAGGGAGAGAAAACACTCAGCTGAGCTTTAGAGCAATATTTGCAATGTGCATTTCAGCGTGGCTGAGGGATCTTCAGCTGCAGTGTGTGCAGAACTAAACCCTGGATGAGGCAAGGGACTTGAACTTCAGAATGTTTGCTCCTGTGATTAAACATCATAATCATCAACACAGAGGAAGCAGCAGAGTCAGAGTTAGCTTTGTGGGGTTCTTTTTGCAAGATCATTTTTGCAAATCTTTTACCATTATTTTTGAAATAAATATATAGTCTCTGTTGACTATGTGGGTTCTGAGCACACCAGTGCGTATTTCAGAAACTTAATTAAAAAACCTAATCAATAACTTTCATTTTTATTTTATCATGTTAGAATTATTTCTTAAATATGCATTCTAAACTGTGTCATACATTATCTTTCAATCTCAAAAAAAAAGATACCTCATGAAATTTTTCATTTGGGCTTATGAGCTGGGACCATTGCTGTAAAGAAAACTAGTCTGTATAGCAATGCAGGCTGAAAAAAAAAAAGATCCAGCAAAACTCCTTTCTGCCTGAAATCAATAATAAAATAAGTTCATTTCATACAAACACACATCTAAAGCTTTCATGACAGTCTAAAAAATGTAAAAATGCCTGCAGAGGATATGAGTTTATTGAATTTTCTTACTTTACTGTTTCATAGACTCCATCCTAACCAGATGGTATAATCTGATTGTATCAACCTAGAAGTATATAGAATTTTATTTTAATGTTAAAAAGGTCAGTAGCTTTGGAACTTAAATTCTTTCTGTTTTCTATACTGCACTAGAATCTCAGCACTGAAGTATTACCAGATAACTTTAATAAAAAGAAGTTGAATTTTATAAACTAAAATTTACTTATTCATTTCCTATATATACAGTTAAATTCTTTAAATTAATGCTTCCTAAATATATGGCAAAGCAATATATACTTTATTGAATGATGAGTGGAATTTATATTAATGTAGTTGATATAGATATAAGATTTCTTCCAAAGCATTTTTGCTGTATAACTGTTATTGAATATTAAATCTTTTTATCACCTCAGATGATATTCCAACTTTTCAGTGCTTTATTCCAGCACTGAAAATATTTTACTCTTACCAAATACATGTTCTGCTAACTTCTTAATTGAACCACTTTTGGTTTGGAATTCGAGCTAAAATTTAAAATTTGGTGACAGATACATCATTTGCTGAGCCATGCCAGGGTTTTCAGTTGTTCTACAGCAAGGATTCCTTTTGAAAGATTTTTTTAAACTTTTATGAACCTTCTTAAAATCTGGATCACATTAGACATAAAGGCTTAGGCATTTTCAGCACCATGGAAGAAGTTTGCAATCATTTTCTATAATACAAACGGGCTTATTTAGCACTCCTGTTATGGAAAAGATTCTACAATAATAATGCTACTATTATAATACCATTTCTGTAATAATAGCACTTCTGTTATAAAACACCATTATTATAGAAATGCTATTATAAGACAAGCTCTGTTATTTAGAATTGCTTCTGCAATAAAAGTGCTAAAAAAGTCTGCTTGTATTACAGAAAATTATTGCAAATTTTTCTTGCCTGGCAGTGAAATTTTTCATTCTGAATCTTGTCTGTCGCTATTGGAAAGTCATTCTCATATGTACTCTGAAGCCTCAGTGAGTTACTCAATATTGTGTGTTTAAAATAGGGACTTACTGAATAGGCAAATGGAAAAAAGGCCAATCTTCATTTATCAGATTTCCCATGTTCCTAATTTGTTGTTCACTATTTGTCATAGACCCCGGCTCTTATCTGGAAAGCGTATGCATGCCTGTAGTGTGTAAGGCAGAGGAGGGAGAACAAATAAAAGGGTATTGAGAAAAGGAACACCCTTCCATTTTTTTGCATCCTGTTCATTTCTCCAAGTTGGAGCACAGTTCGCAAGAAATTGCTTCCAGTTTCTCCATTTGACTTTGTATTATATTCTTACGCTTGTGACATTCAACAAGAGTGAAATTCAGTCCATGGAGAAAGACCTCTTTTAAACCCTTTGAACCACTTAAGCCATTAGGTTCAGACCTTCTTAATCAGAACTCAACCCAAGCCCCAGCCGGCTCTGATTATCAGCCTCCATTTACTACCCACCACCAGTTCATAGCTCTGAGTCTTTTGGGAGGAAGGGGAAAAAACGGAAGAGCCATGCAAATGTAAATCCTCTAATTCTACCCCTGCTTAACCCATATGCTGTGTTTCCCTTAAAAAAGTTTCTTTTTTGACTACTGTAGCTGTTCTATTGCTCTCTTGTGTGCAAACGCCTGTCTACCAGGCCTTGTGAGAGAGCAGAAATTCTCATTGGTAAGACCTTATAGGAACCTGCCAGTACCTAAAGGGGGAGAGAAAGCTGGAGAGTGACTTTTTACAAGGGCATGTAGTGATAGGATGTGGAGTATCACTTTTAAACTGAGAGACAGTGGATTTAGATTAGACACAAAGAAGAAATTCTTCACTATGAGGGTTGCAAGACCCTGGAACAGGTTGCCCAGAGAAGCTGTGGATGCCCCTTCCCTGGAAGTGTTCAAGACCAGGCTGGATGGGGCTTTGAGCAACCTGCTCTAGTGGAAGGGGTCCCTGCCCATGGCAGGGAGGTTGGAACCATACGATCTTTAAGGTCCCTTAAAAAAAAATAAATAAAAAGGACCTAGTTGTAGTTCTCAGCATAATGGGTTAATTTTAGTGAGAGTGAACTACCTAGAGCTACTATGGAAAAGCTTGAGTTACAGTGTGAACTTTGTGGCAAGGACTAAAAGCAGTTAGCTCCCAAAAGTTCCTTCTGTATGTTCACATCCTCTCTGACATGAGGAGTCTCCTGTGTGGCTTTGCCATGCCCTTGCAATGTTCCTAATACATTTCCTAAGTTTCTTCTCCTTGACAAGGGTCATCTAGTAGGAAAATATTCAACCTGAAGTATATGGACCTGCATCAATTGTGTGCCAGCGGAAGATCCACCTTATAGGTTTCTCATTTTTGTCATAACTGCTTTTCGCTGGAAGCAGCAGATCTTAAAACTTGAATTAATCCTAAGAATTTTTTTTATTTTTTTTGCTTAAACAGTGCTTCATGTAACAAGAAAACAACATCACTACAATATGCATTACTCTAGCCATACTTCTACTGAAATAGTACTGCAAAAAACCATGCAAAAATACCATGAGTTTCATCTTGCAGTTTTCCAAGAATGTCATTTGGGCATTTGATAACCTTTAAAGGTCCCTTCCAATCCAACCTTTTTCTGTGATTCTATGAGTTTGGAGCCAGTAAAGATGACTACTATATGACTGTTACTGTGATAAAACTTTTCTGGTAGCATAAAGAGAATATTAAATCTTTGTAATTTAAAATTTCTCCTAACTCTCCTTCCCTAATCACATTTTTTTAAAACTGTAGCATAACTGGAATTCAGCTAGAATTTTCTTTTAAAAATTGTTTTTGAATCAATTTTTATACTTACTGGAAGGAAAAAGAGCTACTGGGTTTTGATGCTCTTTGTACTCCTCTAAGTTGATAAAGGCTTTGTTTTTACACTGGTAAGTACATTATTTAGTCCATAGAGTCTATTAGTGCCTTTGGGTACCATATATTCTTGAAAATAGCATACACTTTTGTGCTTATTTGTATCTCCTAATGCTTAAGTGCTTGTATTATCTTTTGTGGGTTATTTTTCAGTTGATACTTACCAGTACTTATACTGGGTAACATCTGCTGTTTTGGTTCTTCATTGTAATAGCTCCCTTAAGACTTTTAGTACAAAAAGTCATTTTATTGTTAGCATCTACAGTGCCATGAAGACAATCTTATGGTAGCAGTCGAATGGTACTGATTCTGTTTCTTTGGCAGAGCCAAGCAAAAGGCTCTTAAGAATTAGTAATTTGTTCAAAAACTTGAATTTTTCTGTAAGTTAAGTGATATTTCTTTAAAGGCAAAATAACCCCCATAGCATCAGCTTAAAAAAACCCGAACAGTTAAAAAAAATCAGATATTTATTTTTGAAATTCTTTACAGTAAACATGTTGTCAAGAATGTCAAGAATAAAACCAGTTTTGATATATAAAAATAAAACTGGTATTTTCTGTTTAAAGCATATATTCTTAATTTTAAATGAAGCTTAAGCAAAGGTTCATTAGATAACCGCAGATCAAAATACTTATTTTTGGTTTTAACAAAGTTTGACTATTTCAGGTTTTGTGTTTTGCTGGAAAAGAAAGATAGATAGTTCAAAACAAAATTAGATTTTTCCATTATAATTTGTTTATACATCAATTCTAAAAGGAAAAACATGCCTTTTCTCCTTCTTCTTCAAAGACTTCACATAAGGAAGCCTTTAACATTATAGCTATGCCTCTGTAGTTCTCAAGTATACAAAAGAAAGTGCTTTTTTATTTTCATCTTTCATTCATTTTCTAAGTTGTTTTGCCAAACCCAAAGAGTTTAGGCACTTCTGTGCTGAAGGGTGCACTCTCTCAGATACCGAAGCCTCAGGGTGGTTCAGAGAGGTTTCTTTCCAGCACAGCTTAATTCTAGAAGTGCCTACATCCTTATGACAACTTTGGAAATGCATGGTGTAAGTTTCCTGGTTCTCTATTTTCCCATGAATGCACTCTCACTGCTCTTTAAGCAACAAGATAGATAGATAGATATTTCTGATCTAAACATCATGAAAATTGAGTACTCAACCTGGAAGGTCTCTGCTGAGTTAGATCTCGGGGGTGTGTTCACAGCACAAACATGAAGAGGGAGCAATGACTGGCTACTCCCACTTAAAGAATGACAGTAGCAGTGTTGCTATCCACCTTTTTCATGAAAGCCTACTGACTTGAACTTGTATGCATGAAGTAGAAGATGTGGGGATTTTTGTCCTTTTCTGCTGACAGGTTTCAAATGGAAACATTTTGCCTGACAGGAGGATATCCTGCTTTACAGGCTACTTCATAGGTTGGGGGATGCTCCCCTCTCACAGTGTTTTAATCTTGGACACCATGGTCAGGTATTTCTTTGGCTCGTGAAGAAACATAGCAAAGGAATGACTGCTGACTTGCTTACCTTTTCTGCAAGAAGGTAAATTTGGGCTTAGGGTGCTTAACTCTTTTAAGAAACCATAAATGAGATGACAGAAGCTGAAGGGAGTAAGCAGACTTCATGAGGCTTAAATTAAATACGCTCATGTTCTTTAGATCCAGGCTTTTTTACAATAGCCTTTTAAAGATCATCATGTTGGTAAACACATACTTCACTGCAAATTGTTTTTGCAGTAAAGTCCCTAGTAAACTGTGTCCCAGTGTTAAACAATGTGTCAGATATTCTATGTCTAGCAAAAATACATTTGCATAATCACCTGCTTAACTGCCGTAATGCTATCTCAGGAAAATTTAAATAATAGTCTAGAATGAATATATACATCTTCCTCGTCAGTTTAAGTAAATTGAGGACTACTTTACTCCAGGGGACAATTTACTTTGTCCCACCATATAGGTTTCTTTGGACTGACAGAGACTGGATTTTTGCACAGGACAAAACCTAGATAAATTTTCCAGTGCCACTATTCAGGAGCCACATTGAACATCTCTAGCCCATCTCTTGGATTTTTCACTCCTTTCAGTTATCCTTTTTAAGATATGTTTTTGGTAACATTGTCAGTTCACCATTCTGATAATTTTAAGTCCTCAGTATGTATTCAGGCCTTGGTCTTGATTTAGGGCTTGAAATGAGCTGTTCCAACTCGTCTGTGCTATTAATGATCATTTTCTCAAACTGAACTGCTGCAACCTACACTTTTTCTGTAATAGGACGGTATTTTAAAAATCAGTTTAATAGTAACTCTAAGTTGGATTTTATTTCAATTAAGTTTTACCAAATGCTCTAGAGAATTTTCATGCAGTCACCATTTCATGCAGTCACCATGTTTTCCTCAACTGGTAATCAATATGCAAATCATCAATTTGTAATTTAAAAATAATTGCCATACTTTCAGGGTGGTGCTTGCTTAGCTGACTTTGGGTCTGTACTACCTTGTTTACAATTGATACTGGCCTTCTATAAATAAAGACATGAATCTTTTTGAGTCATGGACTAAACACAAAACCAATTTCTCTACCCTGGAGTTAGCTTTTCTGAGTGGCCAGAATGAATAAAGCACTGATTTACAATTTTGACCATACTGCTTTATGAGAATTTTGCCAGTTCACTGCGTTGAACCATTTGTAATCAAATTATTTATTGCACTTTGATACTGTGTTTCCTGAGGTCCACACTTCAACACAGTAGTGAGTTTAAGAGTTTGGTTCAAGAACCTGATCTTCTATTAAAATATAAAGGGAGTGAAACAAGAATGGCTTGTATCTTTTACTCTTGGAGTAGACATTTTGTTATTTGATGTATTTAAATTTAAGGAAAAACACTTCCCTTTGTTTTTCTGAAGATGGTTCACAACCTGTTCTTTTAGTTTATCTGGTTCCTTCTGCCCAAGTAGAACTTTTTTAGGAACCTGAACTGTAGACCTGTTAGGTTTTCAGTTCCTATCTGTTCTTCAGAGCTTGTCAATCCTAAGAAGCCTTCAGACATTCCTGTGTTTTGACTCCTTGACAATTCAGTAATACCATGCCCGTGATGAAGAGAGGGCTTTACATCTGCAGATTACAGCTGCAAACTTTTTATTTGGCAGTTTACTGTCTACCTTCACCTCTATGCTGCATATATTTTGAATTGCATTTTGTTACCCCTTTCTGTTCTTTTAATGCTAGTAACACTGTATTTGACAGCCCACTGGCTCAGAGCTCTAATGCCTAGCTTAAAGTTAATAAATGTCCCATTTACTTTCAGGTTGACAGTCTATTTATCTTCTTGTGTAATGATGGGCAATGCTGCCACAAAAATTCATCCAAGGAATCACGCTGCAGTTAGCCTCTCTGCCTGTGCTGTGCATGCTTGACGGGTGCCTGCAAACTTTCATGCACTGATATGAACCACTGCATGTCTTTCATCTTTCTTCATCTGACAGATATTGTGCTATTTTTCATAGTCTGTGCAAGCCTGTAGTCTCTTCCAAAGTGGCTTTGATTTTCTGCTATTGGGTCTTCGCTATCTTTCCTATGTTCTGGATTTTCAGTCTTATTTGTACTTTAAGATATTGCCCATTTCCATAAGCTTTATTCTTGAGGGAGTGATTCCTGACCTCGTCACATTTTGCTTATGCTATTGGGTTAATTCCAGACTCCCAGTTGTATCTTTTGCTGCGTCTCTCCTAGTAGACAACATGGGGTTTGGGCATGGACCTGACAGCTGCCCTCTTCTCATTCCTACTGTTAAATGATGAGCACGGTCTCTGTCAGAGTTCTGCCTCATCTGTAGAAGAGTGAGTAGCCTGAGTCAAGTTCTGTTCTCAACAGGCAGTCTGCATGTGGCCAGTCAGCTTTGGAGATAAGGTAGAGAAGCTGTATGAACATAAGTCACACTCTGCCAGTCAGCCAACAGGGCCAGAAAATGGTCTCTGGTCCGTTGTAATTCCTGGCCTAAAACTAGCTTTTGAAGTCCTTTCTTTTCCTTTCTTCTCCTTGCCAGATTTTAATAACAAACAGGTCTTTATCGGGAACTGGGTTAGTTAAGATTGACAAGGCTTGGATAAAGTGCACATTTTTTGCACTCTCTTTAGGTATCTTCAGATTTAATATATCCCCTCAGAAGACAAGGACAGTACTCACATTTTTGCAATGTAGTTTCATAGTTGGCATCTTTTATCTGAGCTAGCTGAAAATTATCGAGCACATGAAATGCATTAAAACCTGCTGTTGTCAGTAATCGGGTTATTTTCTGATGGTTGTCTTTGACATGGGCAATTGATATTGATTGCAAATGCAGAGTAAGGCAATTTGGCTCTCTTTGACAATTGTTTTGATTCAGTGACCTGTCAAAAACTGGACCTTCTTGACACACTTTTAACTCAGTAATAAGTATTCTCTTCTCTAGAAATATTTCAAATTGTATATCAGAGATCCGCAGTTCTCCAATTGTGTGTTCTTCTACTAGTATTTCCTCTTGTTTTGCAATTTCTATTTGCAATATGGTGCTCAAAAAGGGTGTGAAAGCACTGAGCCATAGTAGTATTCAATTATTAGTTACAAATAATTTGCACAACAAATCTCTCAACTAAACTTGTTCCCAAATCATGCTACTAATCTAGAATGTTCTTCTTGGGAGGGGATTTGTGTTTCAATTGGTGAACTGATATAATAATGAGGAGTGTGCCACATTGTGTTAAGTCATCTTTCAGATCAGGAATGCTGGGAAAAGAGATGGAAACTTTCCACATGACTGCATCTGAACTGCAAATAGATCATGAGTTTTAATTCTGTGCAAAATAAAATAGGAAAAGTAAATTTAGCAGAGAGATTTCTTGCATGAGTTCTCTTTCAGCAGGTATATTTGAGAACTGAAATGATACACTAAACCAATATCTACTTTAATTTGAAAACCTGTAAATACAGAGTACTTCCTGTTCCTGAGTTAGAAGCCTCGGTTCTAACGCTTGCCAAAGTTCACTCTTTTGTCAACAGAGAGAAGCAGGCATTTCCTGAAAGGAATTATTTTAAGTACTCTAGCTAACCATGCCATTTTACTTCCCAAATCAAGTTGAGTATTACTCAACTCAAACAGAACTTGAGGAAAGGAAGGAAGACATCATCAAGTCCAGCCTTCCCAAGCATACCTGATTACAAATGCTAAAAGAAGGGCAAGTGAGAAGATTCTACAGACTCATCTATTTCCTTGGCATTTCCTTTGGGACTAGGCTTAGTTTTAGACAGATGACAAGATCTCCTAGTCATTGATATGCTGGATAAACATTGTTTAGAGTTCCACATAGGCATTTCATTCTATATTGATTTCATTTTGTAGAATGTGAAAATTTATTCCTTACAGCACATTTTCTTCAGTAACAAAATCTAAATAGCTACAGTGCATGCTAATCCTTTTGTGACATACCATATTAAAGACTGGGAGAGGCTAATGTTCTTGTTTATTCTGTCTGTGGAGTCACAGCTCCTCCTGAAAATTTATGTTGTATTGGTCATTTCATGACTTACACTGTTTGTTTTCTAGATGTTTTGATTCACCTGTGTGAGGGAGCACTTGTTAAAAAAAGACAAACAAAAAACCCCAAGCTTCCCCTCCCTCCCCCCCCTTATCATAGTGGAAGTCTCAAGAAAAATATTAGAATATAATTGTTCTTTATGCATGAACTAAAGATGTGTGACCATAATTTCACTTCCCTGGAGAGGGTTGGTCGGTCCACTGAAGTATGGAAGATATGAGTGATTCATCACTCCTTGCCATCACACATGTGTTGTTATCAAACCGAATAAAGTGGTATTGCTATCTGGGGAGCAAAAGTTAGGACACATAGTTGCTAAGAGTTTGATGTATGGTTATGGCTCTGTGATTCATCTGTAATTGTAAATATTTTAATGCTTTTCATCTCTTTTTAACTACAAATGATGAATTGTTAAGTAACAAAATGAGTTTAGTCAATTACTTTATTCAATAATAAATTTCCTTTCTGGGTTTTCTTTCATGGACAGTTGATTTTTCCAGTTGCATAAATGGATGTTTGAACTTTTTATTGATAGCTGAATTATCGTACACATTGTGATCTAGTTATTTTTGCTAATGCTGCAGCAGCATCTGGTGGTATGGTGAAAGCTGATCAAGTGAAAATTTTCTATCTTCTGCATTTTGATAATTTCTTGAAATGCCATCCCGCATCTCAGGAATGAGCTTTGCAGGGAGTTTTGCAAAATTTTTTCATTTTGCTCCTGCTGCTCTGCCATAGTCTAAAGTCATGTCATAGTTAATATATTTGTTCTGTGGTTTTTTGACTTGAATCAGTCTAAACACAGTAAACCTGTGTTTAGAGATGCTTACAGAGATGGTTTGATGAACTATGGATAGCCCTGAGACCTTTTCTCCCCCAGTGAACAAGTCATGTAGTCTTTATACAGTTTGAGCTATGAAGAAGCTCTTAAGGAAGAACAATTACGCTGACATACCTGAGTTCTCTTCCTTGACATTTTACATGATCGTGCCAGTCTTTTAAAGCTGTGTGTGACTTCAGAGACCACTGTGATTCATCCTTAGGTTGAAAATTATTATACGTGATTGTATCCCAAAGTTGTCTAATGTTTAAGAGGTTTTGATAGCTCTTCTATATTGTTTAAAAATTCTTTTTTCTTTCTAGGTTCCTCTTTTCTGGAAAAGCTAGGAATTTTTTTATGATAGTTAAAGATTTTAAAATGAAGTATCTAGACCGGTGCTGATTCTGGAACTATGTCTTTCTCTAATACAAAGCTTGTATGATTAAAATATTCCTTTATGTGAATGAGATAGTAAATGGAACATGATGGAGCAGACAGTATAATGTTTTCATGATGATTTCTTATTATAAATTCAGGCTACCTTATTGTAGAAGATTCACACATAAAACATATTTTGAAGTCTACTACATACCACTCCAGTTTTTACACCAACAAAATTCACTGATTTTAATGGAATTACTCCTGGTTTATGCTGGTGTAATTGAAAGTGGAGTAAGTCTCATAGACTTCTAGTAGTAAAAGACATGAGGCACTAAATTGCATGTAGTAATTGGAAGAATAAATGAAAATGGTTTTAGTGTGTTATAAACAATGCTGAGCATGCTCAAGGTCTATAACTTTTTCAAGGGACTAATCCAATAGAGCCACTGAAAGGTAACACGAGCCTCTTGACTCTGCTTGATAACCAAGGACTTACATGTAAAAGAACTTTTATGAAACGTGAAGGAAGTCAACCACCTCTGTGAGACAAACAGGAGATGTACACATCGCCTACCTTGGGCTGCAGTTCTGCAAGCAGCTTGAGCAAGGCTAAAAGCTCTTGTCAGCCAGATCTTGCTTCCCTCATTTCCACTGCCTTCACTAGTGCCAAGGTGGCCCCTGACTCCTTTTTGGTGGTGAAAGCACTGGTGCGTGCTGAACCTCGAATCGAGGCAATTCAATTTACCAACTCGAAAGAAAGCCATCAGTTTTGTTTTGTATCTGGTTTAGTTGCATTTATTTTAGTGAGTTAAATCAATTCCCTGAAAGGTCCAGTAGTCAGATGGCTGGTGGTATCTCGCTTCTGTGCAAAATTGCTTTCCCATTGCTGCAGGAGCTGGCTTTGGAATATGTTGCCATGTAGAGAGCAACTTGGTTTGCTGTCTGTCTGTGAAGTGACAGCTCTTGCTGAGTTTTAGCTGGTGGTAACCTGCTGTGCTCTAGTGATGAGAAGATATCAGCAGAGGTGAGGAGCTTCTGTCTTTCTGAGAAGAACGACACCACTGTTCAGCTGATGTGCCTCCTTATGGTATTAGTGCCTTACTCTTTGGCCATACAAAGATTTTCAGAGTTTTAAAGCTAGCTTTCCTGACTTCTTTTAAATAAATAAGTATTAAAAATAAGTAGGTAAATAAAGTGAGAGTAGCCATGTAGTAGCACAGTGATTCTAACCTTTTGGTAGCCAGAAAACAGGAACTAGGCTGTGCCCAGTAAGCCAAATTCTTCACACTTCAGCCAGAAACACTTGCCATCCCTCTCTGCCACCATCCTCTTGCCTTGGCAGAGCTGCAGGTCTGCCACTAACTTCTTACTTTTACTATCACACTCATCAGAAAATTAAAAGGCCAAGCTAATAAGCACCTGAATGCAATGTGTGTCATGGCATTGTTACTTCTAAGAGCGTGGTGCTGGCTCCTGGGCTGGCTCTTCCCAGGCTGCTTCCTTTCCTTTGCTTCGGCTCCATCCCACACAGTCTTTGTGCAGTCCTTCACTTCAGAACAAGGTGCACAAGGAGAACCGTGAGATATTGTACAGCTTCAGTGTGTTCAGTGGTTGCTTCAGGTTCAAGAGAAAAGTAGCATTAAGATTTTCACACCTGGCTGAGGGAATTATGAGATTCAGAGAAGTTGAAAGGTTTTTAACATTGCACAATGACATAGATCATTATGTATGCATGTGGCGCTACTTTGTTGTGCTTTATTTGTTATATGTTTTTGCACTTCATGATGTGTGCAAGTATTCTTGATACCTTGTATGACATAAACTGGTTACTGAGGTACAGAGATTCAAGAACTTGAAATTCCAATCCTGTCTGTGCTGCAGACTCAGTGTATGACCTTGAACAACTTATTCACTGTACGCCTCGGTTTTCATTTCTGAAAACAATATGCCATTGTAGCAGAAATATCATATTTTTCAGTATTATGAAATGTGTTCATGTGTTCCCCCCCCCCTCCCCCCCAGATGTTAAGAATAGTCATAATAATAATTAATTATCAAACTAGGAAATGGATAGCATCTTCAGACTTCTGAGGAAGCTCATATGAAATAAAGATACAGAAATGTCATCCAGAAATGCATGCATTGTCACTAATTTATTTTAGACAAAGGACTGTAATCCCATTTCTTGGAGGCATCAAAGAGGCATTATCTATTAGCTAGCATGCAAAATACAGAAGCTATACTAGAAACCCTGAGCTCCTTGAAAGTGGTCCCCATAATAGACTATTGTAAGGAGAATAATCAAAGCTTTCCTTTCTCTAGATCCTCTTTTAAAAACATAATGTTGAGGGAAAGGGATCCTAGCATCAAAAAATTGGAACTCTGGACTATAATTAATATGTTATCAGTAGAAGTTTGTGATACAGAGTAAGTATGCTTTTATAAATAACCTTTGGACTTTAGATAATGATTTGTTGAAGTATTTGCCGCTGTACTTTCAGTTCTACAGTAAACAACTTTCTTTTTATTAATTTTTGTCTTAATAGTTCTAATGCCCTGCAACTATTAATTTTAATTAATTAATTAATACACCATGGCCTGGTGTATTCTAGCTCATCTGTCTGTAGCTGTAAAGAGGAAGCATTTGGCAGGGAGGTAGATTGTTTCAAAACTGTTGGATGAAATGCTTCCATGGTACTGGAGATTTGCTATGCCATAATCAATAAATAATTATTCCTTTCTGATGCTGACAAGGTCTGATAGTAGTAGGGTAGAACTGATTCATTGTCCCTTTTGAGGTTGCCAACAAACTATAGAAATATTAAGCATGATTTAATTGCTTAACATTTGAGAGGTGTCTCTAAGAGCATGTTCAGGGCCTTCTGGAGACTGCGAGGAATAAGAAACCAAGCATGTGGTCCAATTAACACTGGAAAGTGTGTCGTAGTTGAAATTCATAGAAAGACTAGTTCTACTCTTCCTTTGTAAATATATTCATCTAGCTTTTGAAGGTAAATTTATCTCAAAATAGAATTTCAGAGAATTTTGAGTTGGGATTTTACTTTGAATCTTGTTTATTTTTGTATGGTATTTTTTTCCAGGGCTGCAGATACTTGTATTGCACATGAATTGGAAGATATATGATGATGATATTCACAGAGTCAGGGAAATTGGCTCACTTGATCCAAGGAAAACAATTTAAGTAACATTCTTTTTGAAAGGGCCGTGGTCTGTCTTCTCTCCATCTATTTTTTTGACCTGTTTATACTACTCTGCAGGCTGTGCTTTCTATACCAAAATATGTGCATTTTTGTCTGAAAAAGTCTGAGAGTCTGAAAAAGTTATATGGCTTTTGTTCATTCATAAAAATAGAAGCTAACTAGCAAAAAACCACACCTGTGTGATAAAGATTTTTACTTGGGGATTTTAGGTTGGTGCTGCAGTGTGAGCTTATCTAGGAAGACAAAAACCCTTCAATAAATCCAGGGGCATATCCAAAAAGACAGAAGGAATTTAGATACCCAGCTTTAAAATGAATTTTGATACCCAAGTCTAAAACTGAAAATATATTGTTAGCTGCCATCTAATCATGGGTTTAAATAGGAAGATGTAGGCTTCTTATTTGTGAAGTTAAAATTTCTTGGATGCATTTTTGCACTTGGATGAATTGCACTTGTGAGATTTTGAGGACCATCTCAATCTCAACCATCCTGAACAGATGGGAATCTACACCAGATACAAACCAGATTATATCCAGAAACTATTGTTTTTAGTATAGAATCCTAAGAAACTCTATTAGTTTTTGGTCTCAATGTGTGCCTCACACATGGTAACTGCAGTAGACTCCTATCAAAATATGATTATTGACTTAGTATCAGACTCCTTAGTATCAGCAGAATAATTTACCTTTTTATGGAATGACTGTGTTTAAATTTTTTTCTCTTTAATATCTTAAAACTTGGGCTCAGTTTCTTCCTCTAGCTGAGTAGGTTCAAAACTACCCTGTTCAAAATTGATCTTGTGCAGTTAAATGCAAGGCTATTTTGTGTGGAAATCATGCTCTCCAGTTTTGCTCTTGAATTTTGCTCTGCCAAAATTGAGATTCAGTGTGTCAAAGAGAAACATCATAAGTCTAAGGAGGGAGAACATGGCAAGAAAGTTCAAGGCTCTGGACCCAGTCCTGCTTCAGTTCCTGAGTTAGGAGTTTTGGGAAAATAGATAAAGAGCTGGTCTTTAGCAGTTCCCCGAGGGCATTGTAGGCAGTTGTTTGTTGAATATAATCATTTTAGGTAACTCATGGCTCAGGGCTTCACTGTCTTCTTCTAAAATACCTGGTTTTTCCCATGTGCATTTAATGAACCTGAGAAATGAAGAAGAGATTTAGATTTTTTTATTTTACTCTGAGAATCAGAAACCTAAAAATTACCTCATTTTGGCAGCTAACTTTTAAACACCAAAATTTCTTCCTAGTCTTGGCCTTGTTGATGATGGATAGCATCAAACTTAAAAATACTGGAATGACAAATCTTTTTTTTAGGATTATATTATTTTTCTTGGATAGTCAGAGAATCTGTTGAAAGAATACACCAAAGACCACAGGATTTAAATCCTGACCTGAATTTGTTTGAAGGCAAATCTTTAAATTAGCATGATCATTGAAGAAAACAGGACTACTCTGTTTGTACAATGCCTTACGCAACATCCATAACTTGATGGAGCTTGTAGGTCACAAAAACATCCAAAAAGCACTGCAGTACAATGTATCTGTGCTATTTATCTGTAAATTATTTAACCTGCAGCTCTTTAGTACAGTTTTTTTCTTTGCTTGTATTACCTGTGGCCTTTCCTGAGTAGAGGTTATTAATAATATTGAGTGTAGCCCAACAATATGCTAGCACTGAGATATTGGTGGTTCCTTTCTGAGACTTCCTAGGATGGGTATAGTGAGTTTATTTTATTTAATAATTATTATTTTATGTTATTTTAATATGTTCTGTCAATCTTGTGTATTTTATTAACTTGGTAGAATGTATTGTTTAGGTTTTTTGGAGAGCTAAACCTGCACTGCATATTTTTGCATGGTGTGGCTACTATTCTTTTTCCTTTTGTTGGGCGTAAAAATTGTGTATGTCAGTTCTGATCCTGAACCTGTTTGTTACCTGTCTGTAAGGGAAGAAGTGAGGGAGTGTTGTCACTTGCTTGTGGACATGACTTGAGTAAATGTGATAAGATCTTACAGAAATATTTACAAGGCCTAAATATTGTATTATTTACATTTTTTTTTTACAATCGATCAGCTATTAACAACGCCCCCCCAGCTACACACACACCCACACCTCTTACCTCCTGCAAACTATTCTCACCAACTCAATATTGCCTGGGAAGCTGTGGCTTGTGAGAAATGGCCACTAACAGGAGACAAGAGTTCAATGCTACAAACCCCATGTTTTCCCCTGGCTTTAATGGAGAGGGTAAATCCATTTGAAGGTATTCAGATGGCTAAAAATCTCTGCTTGGAAACTTCTGTGAAGACTACTACATTGCTACAAAAATATTGTAGCATTTTAAAAGATAAGTTTCTTCTAGGGTTCACAGGAAAGGAGACCTGCTTGGTTTGGGAGTATGATTTGGAGACAAACTGTCACTGAGCATCAGACCGTTAATATCAGAATGTTGCCTTAAAAGGTTTAAGTGCTTGCTTCAAATCAGGTCACAAGAAAAACTATAGTTCTACACAAGGGCCGTTTGAAAAATTATTGTTCGATAAGTGCAGCAAACTTGCATGATCTATGAGGAGAGTTTATATAGTTTTAAGTAGTAATGCAAGGATACAGTACTTCCCTCTGCTGTTTCAGACTTGCCAATATGGCTATTGTTGCTGACAGCTTGACATGATGTTAGTTATTTTAAGTGTCAGATGAGAGTGGCTGATGCCATGGTACTGCAGTGCTCACATTTGTTGGAAAATTAGATGGTGATTTTTTTTAAAAAAGGCCTAAAAACCCCCAACAACCCAGCTGCTTAAGCCTCTGACTGCCTAGGTTTTTTTCTGTGCTGGGTGTATAATTTGAGGGAGCAGTAGTGAACATGCCTGAGGTGTTAAGAGAATGATGCGTTTTCTGTAGGCATGAATACTCTTAAATAAAACAGGAACACCTTCCTGTCATTTGTTGTCTTCCAGAAAGATTTTATAAAAGGAAACGGAAGCCAATTAGCCCGGAAGTTTAACCTCTTTTAGCTTAGCTTCTTTTATGGGAGCTTTTTAACCTTTTAAATAAATCATTTTCTTTCTTTTCTCCCCTCCCCTTTGAATCAGTTCCTAGCATTTCTCATGCCGGGCCCAAGGAGCAGGCTGCTTAAATTCAAGAATGATTTTGAGGGGATAAAGTGTACAAGATTTTGAATTCTTGCCATAAGTCCCTGGCAGACAGCCAGGAAACCTCAGAGGAATAGGGCTAATGAAGGGAGGGTAAAGGAGATCTGGAGAGTGTGGCTGGTAATGCAGTATTCATTTAATTGGGAGCAGGTATCGGTGCAAACTTCTCCATTTTAATTGGAAAGAGAAGGGGGGTGTTAAGGAAGATGGAGAAAAATAAGAATGCATAAAGTTTTCAAGCTGAGGAGCCAAAGGCAGGCCTGTATATGGCAGAGAAAGAACTCAATTTAGGGCAATTTGCTCTGCAAGCTGGGCTGCAATCTCCCCCGGGGATAGGGATGAGGAAGAAAATGAAACCAAAAGAGAACTTGATAAAATCACCTAGCACAGACAATCTCAGTAGAATAGGTTTTACTGAGTTAAATCTGCCCCAATCAATGTGATTCTTTTCATATAAGTTACAAATAAAAAGCCACAAGATTACAATAAAAATCGAGGATGTACTGCTGCTGATGTAGCACATGGGAGTCTTAAGGACTTGTTGTGGAATACAGGTTTTTTGCAACCATCATGTTTGGTTTTTCCTTTTACCTAGCGAGGAGGAAAAAAACCCCCCTCATCTCTGCCTCCTCCCTAACCTTTTATTATCTTTAAACTAAGGTTAGTGGTAATGTGTGAACCTTCCCAGAGCATCATTTTCAATGCACTGCGAAACTCAACGTGCCTTAGTCCTGAGCGTTGCAAAACCTGAGCTCAACCTCGGTGTCTTGTTAAAGGAACTGAAGCTTTTTCAGATACTCTTTTTGCCTTTATACACGACAGAAAATTAAAACAGGAAAAGATACTTCCCACAGCTTTCCACCCATTCTTACAGCTATATAGTGTGTAGAGCGTATATAAAGATGAGAGTAACTGCCTGCATTTTCGTGCTGCATAGCAATATTTTGTTGTTTTCTGTAGTAGACATACGCAGTGGCTTCCTGAGTACAGATGCTAAAAGAGCTGGTGTACCAAGTGCTGAACAGCTGTTTGTTCTACAGCTGAGGGCAAGCCTGAGTGTATTTTTCCTTTTGTCCTCAGTAGTGGGTTAACCTAAATATTTTGTGTTTAAGGACCTCCTTGGGAATGGCACTGGTATGAGCTGCGGGCAGCTGCTCTTTTGTCTGCGCTGTCACACAGCTGAGAAAGATGAAGTGGTTCCTACAGGATCATTAGTTGTGGAGGGAGGTTTGTACCAGCAGAGAGATAACGTGAGATACACAGCTCTGAGTGTCTGGAGGAAAGAGGCAGAATTGGAGTTGGAAAGATGCAGGACTGGGCAGCAGCAAGGTGAGGACTCGCAGTTGCAAGGGATCAGCTGAGATCTGGAGCTGAAATGAAGTGGTTTTCCTTGTTTCGCTGCTATAGCACTAATTTTCTCTGATAAACTCTGTTCTTGATGAAGGTCTACACTGGTAAAGGGAAAGGCATGAACAAAGAGTATAAACAGGAACAGCATTGCTACCTGAAATGTGCACAGTCCCTGGAATATGGACTTTGTTTCCTAAGAATGCTTTCCACCTAGCCCACTGCTAAATAGTCTGTCCAGCTGGTAGACATTTTGATGGAGGACTGGAAACCTTACAAGTTGGAGGTTTCTACAAGTTTTGTGAAAACAGATGGCTAAATAGAGAATAGAAACTCACCTGAACTTCTCTGTTGAGATGGTCACAGCTCACTCTTACTCCTCCAGCAGGAGCCAGTTGGTGGAAACCCACCCCTACACAGGCTGCAGCTTGACAGGCAGCAGGGCAGGACAAAGGAGAGGAACTGATGAGCAGAGAGGTGTTCAAAAGACAGGTTGATATGGTCCTCAGGAATATGGTTTAGTGATTCTTATTTCTTTTTATTTTTTTTTTTGTCAGAGTTAGGTTGATGGTTGGACTAGATGATCTTTAAGGTCCCTTCCAACCTACATGATTCTATGATTTTATGAAAGTTCTTCATAAAATGTCTGTACACAAGTATGTACATGTGTCAATAGCCTAGAATATATATATATATATAAATTTTATATAAAAATTATATCACATTGAGTATTCAAATATTATTTCCTTTCCATTTTAAAAAGTCTAAAATCTCAGGCAATATGAACGCTCCAACTTTTGTATAGGCCTTTCAGCATTTGCATTATACTGTGACATTTGCAGGGATATTTAAGGGAACTAATACATCACATGTAGCCAAAAAGATTATTTAAAGTTACAGTAAAAAGATGGTAAGGAAATCCTGTACTCTATTCATGGTGATAGAAGTAACGGTGGAAGGGATTTTATTCCCTCCTGGTTGTATTACTAAAAAATTCACAATTAATCTGTGATAGCAGGCTAGATTCTGATTTTGTGTAAATGATTACAGCTCTGTCAGAGATAACTATGTTGATATGATCTGACATGCTGTCTTTTTTTTTTAAACACAGAACTTAATGAAAAGACTGGGAGCAAAATTCACATCTTGCAGACAGCAAAGAAACTTTACTCAAGTCTCATTTCACTGGTGTAAGTGAAAGGAAAATTCGACCCAAGGCTTACTAAATAGTAATTATGGAAAATCATTTTGACATAAGCTAAAAGGTAGTCATATAGCTGCATTTCCCAACATATGTGGAAGATTTTAAATCTAATTGCTATTTATTGAGAGACAAATTCTGAAATTCCATCCATACCTTTCTCTTACATTAACAGACTATATAGTTCACTAACTGAAAACTTCCACCATAGATATTACTAAGAGGAAAATATTTTGTATCTGCAAAGTAACTGTGTAATTCCTTTCAGTTCTGTGGCCCCAAGAGTAACTTTGAAGATTTGGTGTCCTGTTATGAAAAGACATATTAGTAGTAAAAAAATTAAAATTGGGTTTTTTATTATTAGTAGTACTCAGCTCTCACTCTCTTTGCCTTGTTTTGTTTTGCTTTGCACATATGCAGTTTAGTTTAACAGCAGAAAATATTATCCATAATTACAGGAAGACCTTCCTCTGCACTTTTTCTATTATATTGACGTCTCTCTCAGCTGTAGAATCTTCCTCTAATTTGTTGCACTACTTATTGACTGTTCTCTCCTTCCAAATGAGGGAATTTAAGGACTTCCTTCTTTGTTTGGACAGTATGCGTTCTTTCTGATCTCTTAAGTCAATTCCTGAGTTAGTCAAAATTGTTTCCCACTCCGTGTAAGGTGCTTTATCAACTCACATATTATTCCTATTATTGATAGGAATGATACCGCTTTTGTCTTAAGGCCATTGCCATCCAGAATGGGATTTGCTAGCCATATTTACAGGTCTATATAAGTTTGTTTTTTATATAACTGTATGTATGATTACATTGACATTCAAATGATTGCTTTTCCTGTGGGTGATTTTCCGTATGTGTCTTCCATGTGTGGGTGTGAATGAGGCTCTTTGCTTTAGCATTACCCATCTGGTGCATCTATGCCCATGCCCATGCAATGGACAGAACACATGGTAAAAGGAGGAACACATGGTAAATGTAAGCTTGGGTTTAAACCATGTCCTACTCTTTCTTGGCCTTATATTTAGCCTGTGAAGCTTTTTCTGGATTGTTTTAAACCTTCTTTTGCCTCTGTCTCTCTTTTTAAAAAGCTTTTTATCCCTTTCATGGGGATGGATTTCCTTGATGGATTTCTCAGACTTCGTTATAAATGTTAGGAAGTCGTACCTTTATCAGATGGAAATACCAGAAGTCTTTATTGTCTCAAAGAGAAGCTTCTCTTTGGAAAGTGCTTATGGATCTAAATACCATTAAGAGAGGCAGTAGAGGTAAATCTGTTAGATCTGTCTCAGATCTGAGTAGCTTTGAGCATTTGCGTCGTGTCCAACCCTGCCTTTTTCTTCCAGACAGAAAAAAAGGGTGTCTTGCAGCTCAATGACTAGGGTAAGAGATCAAGTCCCCATGCACAGTTCGCAAAAGCAGTTTCTCTAATGTCATCTTATCCTTTGCATTCTTTGAACTCCATCCTCAAGGGGATGAGAAGTACAGAGAGTTTCATGAAACCTACTTTTGAATTTCCTTATGGCAGTGATGAGATTTGATCAATTTGATGAGAAAGCAGAGAACAAGAAAAGCTTGGGCCACTTACTTCACGAAATAAATGTTTAGTTCCTTTGAATTTTCAAAATACAGCTTTTCTTTTGGATGGTCTTCCATTTCTATAGTGCTCTCTGCTTCACATTAGGAACTGCTTATGTTGCATGGAATCCTAGACATTTCTTCTGATTTCCCGCCAATTTTATCTATGCATTCAGTCACGTTTAGCTGGCTGTGGGAAGTTACCCTGACAGCTCTTCCCACACCTTTATTATTTCTTTTAAGATGTGTAACTCTACATTTCACCTCCCTCCTGGAGTCCTAGGACTTGGGCAACTTACTAGCTGCTGTCAAAAGAGGTATCAGAGCTCATACAAATTGCAATTTTCCTTTGACTGGTAGCAAGATCAGTAGCACAGACTGCTGTCCTTCCTCCTTCAGATTTTGATCTGGAACTTCAGGCAGGATGTTTATCCATAGACATCCAGGTCACAGCGCAGCCGGTCAACTGAAGACACTTCTCATTTTACATCTTCAATTGCTCTTTTTTTGCAGAATGAAACTCAGCAGGTCCCTCCAAATCTTGATCCAAGACTTCAAGGTTCTTTTTGGCTTGTCAGATTCTGTTTGTCTTCCTACTCTTAAATGCCCAGACAGAAATTAAGTATAGTCATTGACGATTTCAGTGCAAGTGAAATGCTACAACTCTAGCTTTTATTCATTTGGTGGCTTCTAATCGGTACCTTTGAAGGGGTGCCAGAAGCTGTGACTCTGCCTTTCCTGACTCGGTTCTCTCTGTCCAAGTTTGGGAGTTATTTAGTAAAGCAAATGAGAAATTGTCAGGATGTTGGATACTGCCTGCCCTGAAGTTTTGTAATTGCTGACTTCTCAACATCTTAATCAGGGAAATGTACTCTGTCATAAGTATCTGCTGCAGCAGGTGGTGGCTTCTCTTTTAATTTTGAGAGGCAGAGAAACCTCTCCACATTTTGGGAGGAAAAAGGTTTTATTACAGCTACAAAACCACCATCAGCAACAACAAAAAAGAATAGAAGCTCTTCTGGGCTTTATGAAAGCTGAAAGTCTTAATTTGCTTATTTGCGCATCTTGCATCAGGAGACAGTGAGTCTGAAGAAGTGGTTTAAGTGGTACCACTTTAGCTTATTAATGTTTTATCTGCTAGAAGATCCACTCTGATGGATGGCTTAAACCATTTCAGCCAATTGCATCATGGGTGGAAAATTCAGGTTTATATTCTTGAAGTGATTTTCTGCAATATTGGGAGATTCAGTGTTGTTTCATCAATTGGGGGGGAAGTGCAAAAGGCCAAATTTTACCATCCAAAGCCAACCTATTTCTGTGTCTCTACTCCCAAAGAATATTATTAGATATCTTTTTGTCCTAGGGATTGCAGTTGGCCAAGTCACAGCCAAGATGAGAAAACCTGCTGTGGTTTGGTCAAGCTCTCAAAGATTAACTCAAGAGCATCTTTGAGGGAAGTTCTCTCCTCTTTTGTTGTCCATAGAGAAGTTGTATGGACTTCTGGCTGTGACCTTTGATTTGAACAGTTGCCCATTCCTATCTTTCCTCTTGTCTTTGAATCTTCCTCTGATGATTTGTGGGAGTTACCAGATGCTGCAATATGACAGTAGGAACATGCAGACTAACCATACTTTGCAGAAAATAGCAATTTTGCTCCACAATAACTGGATATTCTTTGAGCTATATTGTCCTAAGACCCATCAAAATCTACTCCCCTTTTTATCTGAAGGAAACAGAGATCCATCCTACTCCTTTATTTCCCATGTACTACACACAGGTGTGCTTATATGGTAATGCTCAGACTTAAAAATTAGGTATATGTACTTTAAGCCACATGTTCGTACAGGCAACATATCTTGAAAAATGACCCTTACTGTTCAGTAAGTTGTCAAAACAGTATTTGCATAAATGGTAAGCTGTTAGATTTTAGACTTACTCTGATTTCAGAAGGCTCCTCCTAACCAGAGGGACTTCTGGAGTCATAATCCATTCTTCTGCTATTAGAGACAACTGGAATATTAAATATCCTTTCTAAGACTTTAAAAAGACTGGTCTTATTGGGAATCTGCTGCCAGAACTTCATTCCACATGAGACTTTTTTCTCCTGCTTCCAACTTGACCTTATTCATGGTCAGTGTATTTTCCTCTGCTCTTGTAACTTCATCTTAGGTGCTGCTTTGTCTTTTCAGGTATATTATTTCCTAATGAGAACAGTTATTGCCCTTCAGATTCTATTGTGCTACTTAAAAAATCAGTCTTGTAGTTTTCTCTCATAAAGTTCACTCTATTCTGATCAAGGTAGTAGCTGTTTTCATCAACTCTGTTGTTTCAGACCCAACTTACTTGAATATACATGACTAGCACTGAATGCTGTATTCAAGAACATGGTCTAGTTAACTCACCAGTGCCTTCTGGATATCAGGGTAGTGTTTGTAGTGTTTGGCTTGATTTTTTTTGTTGTGTGTTTTTTTTTTCTTTCATAGACATGTTTTCCTGCTCTTCATTGTTAAATTAGTTTTTAAAAAAATGACAATGTATTTTTCTTCCTATGTTGTTACCATCTGATGAGCTCCAAATTTAATGCAAAAATTCTCTTTTAATCTGTTAGTGATTGACCTTGCACTCTGAATAATTAAATGTAACCCCATTTCCATTATTCCTATCCTAGAGATCTCTGTTTTCTTACATGATATTATAATTCTTTGTATTGAAAAATACCTCCCAACATTGTTATCTGCATATTTTGTCAAGCAGTTCTGATTTTTTTCTGATTAAGCAAGGTGGGTCTCAAAAATTAGCCATGAAAAATTTTAGCAGTAGCCTCCCAGACAGGGGATAAATCTGTAAGTATAACACATTTCTGTCTTGTATAACTAGTTCCTTTCCCCCTGTACAGCTTTCCTTCTAATTCCCATCTTCAACACTTCACCAGTAATTTGCCATGGCACTCTGCCAATTCCTTCACTAGTTTGGATGAGAGAGAACTACTCTCCCTTTTTTTATTTCCCTGTAAAAATCAGATATCTTAACAAAGATAGCTGTCGATTTAAAGCTGCATTAGCTACCCCTGGTCACTGGCTATGTTTTATTCTATATTCCATTTTCAAAATTTCTTCTGATCCTCGTGTACTGTAGAGGTTTCCTTCTTAAACATGCATGAGGGAGGCTGGGAAATAATACCAGGTATGACTCAGGTACTTTCAGGCCTCTTAGACAGATGTTTTGCAACGTAAGTGTACTGAGTTCTTGGGAACATAAAATCCCAACTACATAAACATTACTATAATATCTAAGTTAGAAGCCCGGTCAACCACGGTGGCTTTAAGGCAATAGAGAGAAATAGATGGCTCCAGAACACGATTTCACTCTTTAAGCAGTCATGATTAAAGCTCCATCAAGACAAGAGCCTGGTGTATTAAGTTTTGTATAAACTTGCACTTCTAGTTATAAACTTGTGTGTATAAGTGTGTATAAACTTGCACACTAGTTATTGAGAGAGGACAATTCAATCTATTAGCTTAAACCTAGATAATATTGTTTTGGGGAAGTGCAAGTTTATACAAATCTTTAGAGATTTTTCAGTAGTCTTCCCAAGACTGATTTTCCAGGTCAAACTCAATTCCAGATTTATCAGTTCCAGATGCTTTTTGTGTTCTCCTGGAAAGTCCTATGGCATTTTACCTTCCTAGCACACCTGTAAGCCATGTACCAGTGGTCAGTCACCAGTGGTCAATCATAATTTGGATGATTTTGACTTTTGATGTTAGCATCAGACAGTAGAAGGCCCTTTCCCGTTAAATGCTTGGAAGGGACTCGTATTCTGTAATTTTAGCCCTTAAGATTTTTGAAATTTACGGTAAAATAGTTATTGAGAGAGGACAATTCAATCTATTAGCTTAAACCTAGATAATATTGTTTTGGGGAAGTGCTATTGACTGTATGGGGAGTCTAGCAAGCAGCTTACATTCAATACTATTCACAAGCTTCAGTTTGGGATAATTCTTGGCATTTGAGTTCAGAACTCCAGTTCTGATAATCCATTGTCATTTAATTGTTCTCATCATACAGTCACCAAACAGACTTTGGAAACTGTCAACCGCAAGTGAACTTGCTTCAGTTGAATCACACCTGACATGCCCCAAACATGTTCTTTTAACAGTTTTTTTTTTAAACCTGTTTTTTTTTAACCTATAGGTTTTCCCTATTTTTCGGTTAATTTTTTAAATAATTTTAGATCTTTTGGGTCACCTTAAGACTGAGAAAACTTACTACTTTAAAGGAGAAAATAATCTCTGATTAAATCACTGATTAATCTCTGCATTTAAATGAAGTTTCTTACAAGTTATTCCAACTATGGAATATAAAATCAGGGCATTTTATCAAAGTTAACACATTTTACTCTAAAGAAAATTTCAGTTAAATTTCTTTTAGGGGTTTTAGCACTGGAGCTTTCCAGCAAACCAATTTATTATAACCACAAAGCAAATTCCAAATTGGGAAGCAAGTGCTCCCCCAAACTGTGAAAAAAATATTTTGCCCTATAGGTGAAACTCATAACAATGATGTATCTAACCCTTTTAATTTAGTAAGATTTTCCTGTAGACACTTTTCCCTGCCCAGATACTGGCTGAAATTAAGCCCAGAACTTTAGCAGGCTCTTCACAAGGTTAAATTTGAACAGAATTCTTAAAAAAGATATTAGCAGCCATAACTGCTCGCGTAGAGGGAGTAAAATAGATTATGCAAAAATTGTTCAGAATCTTGTAACTTTTCCAAGGGGTTGGGAAGGAGAAGGATATTTGCTCCTTACTAATAGGACTACATGCTCTGTGAGAATCCAGGCAGAGATTCAACCTTGGTTTCTCAGAAAATTTCTCTCATCTGTTCCTGTGGCAGTTTCTGGTTAGTGAAGGGTATGTGTGGTAGGTGTGTGTTTTAAACTTTTTAAATATGGGAATCTGTGAATGAAATTCGCTACCTTAGCAAACACACACTCTGAAGCACACCAGCATTAAAAAACCAGAATCACTTGTAGTTCTCCAGACTGTGAGAGGAACAGGCAACCCTGCCCAATTCTAAGTGTTACCGGAGTACTGTGGTAGGATCAACAGGTAGGAAAGGAACTGAAGAGTAATGAGGGAAGAATGCTGAAGGGAAAGGGGAGACAGCATCAAGGTGAGAGTCTACGAAGTCATTAACTGGAATTTTTGGCCTTATTTTGGAAAATGAGTACCAGTAATGTATAATAAAAGAAGTACCATGTGTCTGGAAGGGGTCAAGAACAGAAAATGATCTGTGATGATGTTTACCATTTTATATTTCAGTACTGATATAAAATAGAAGAAATTTTAGGAGGGGAAAAATAATTTGGTCTCCATAAATTCTAATAAATAATGACTGATCTTATTAGGCACAGAAATATAGTTGTGGTCTTTTGATTACTGTGGTGTCATCCTGAGAATCCAAGCACTCAGTGCATTTGTTTGACAAAAGTTGTATTGAACTTTCTGTCAGTCTTTTTCTGGCTCAAAAACTAGCAGAGTGTAATCAGACTTTTTGTGGCATATCTATGTGCGGCAGATACTTACCCTCCTAACTTCATCTGTCTTTTACTTCCTCCTTTTTACCCTCTTCATCCCTTTACCACTTCTCTCCCTTCCTCCCTTTGATATACCACTGCATTAACGAATCGCTCCGTGGTTCCCTTCTACTTCAGTGTAAAACCTGCTGGTTTATCTTAACCTGCTTCTCGAGGTGACTGGGTAACTGTGTCTGTACATGTACAACTGGAGTTGTCCGACATGTGTGATGAAACACTGGCCGAGCTCCAGCCCAGATTTCAGGTGATTTCCTTTCCTTGGGAAACGGGCACCGCAGTTTTGACAACTGATTTTGCCTCTGTCCAACTTCCATATAAATTCTTGGCCTGCTCCCAGCTTAGCTGTGCTGGTGGAAAGAGTGCTGTATTTTCCAAAAAAAAAACCCCACGAATCCATAAATGTAATTTTATTAGCCTGAGGCTGAGAGACCTGCTGATGTACAGAGCAGTGGAAGAAGGCAGTGTTAATCAGTAGCTGTTTCCAACTTCCAGTGCTGTGCTTTTATCAATAGACTTTTTTTTTTTTTTGCCTGACAATTATGGCTTAGTTTTGACCTTGGGTCACTGACATCAGCAGAAGATAGATGTCAGTATCTTAAGGCAAAATCAAGCCTTGATGGTTGTTCACCATTTTTCTTCATTCTGTGGTCAGTTATATGAATCATGCCGAGAAAAAAGCATTTCCCCTATTCCCTGAGAAAAGTATGGGGTGCACAAAAAGATGGATTTTAAGACTGGTTGAAGCATTATAAGGATGTAAAATTTCAAAGCCAAGGGGTGCACTTCTGTTTATTAAATATTCTTCCTTTAACAAATGGATTCAGTTAAAATTTGTTGATATACTCTCCCATAATTGCTTAAATATGCTTCTGGTAAAAAGGTCTTAACTTTTGTCCTGTTCAGATTGTATTAAAGCCATCCTGCTGTCACTTAAAAGTATCGGTAAATTTCTACAACTCTGAAGTCCTCTTAAACTTTCCCTTGGCAGAAATGTGACATGACAGTTAAAATTTATGGTATAGATTTATTATATTTAAGATATAGCATACAGGACAATGTTAATAAATTACACAGAAGAAGAAAAGAAGATATTGTCAGGTCAGGAAAATGCAAACAGCAAAAGAGGACTAAAAGAATAAAACAGCAAGAAACAAATCAGTCCCCAGCCATGCCTCCCGAGTAATCTTCTATAATATTTTAATGGAAAAGGGCTAAGTTCAAAGTAAGCTTTGGAGAGTGTTGGAGACGCTGTGGAAGCTAAGACTGCACAGTAAAATAAATACATATCTGGGAAATCACACAATCTTTTTAAAGTAGTGTGTTATACTTTGGTTCTGTGAAACCCCGGAAAAGAGAAGCATAGCCCACGCTTCCTCACGCAGCTCCAAAACTGTATCTTTTGTTGCAAATCCTCAGCTCTGTACGCTTGGGACAAGCCAGGGCCTAGTGGCAAACAGGGCAGAGAGACGCCACCGAGGAACTGAATGTGGTAATTGCTCTAAACTCATTGTTACCCACTTGATTTCATATAGTCGTGGCCAAATCTTCCATCTGTCTCTGCCCTCCAACAATGATTTCAGGACACTTGGAGCTGAAACGAAATGTGTTTTTTTCTTTTTTTCCTTTTTTTCTTTTTTTTTTTTTCCTTTTTTTTGGTGTCTGGGCTCTCACCACCACGGCCCTTGATTAAATGACAGGTTTTTGTTTTCATTGTCTTACCTTCTTTTCCCATTCAGTTCTTGACAGCCTTCCCTCTCAGCTGAATACTGTTATCACTTCTTTATTCTAATCCTCTCCCTAGCTGCCTATATTATCACCCCTCTGTTTCAGAACTTGGATACTTACCCTTTAATCCATTAATTGGCTTTTTCCCCTCAGATCTCGTTGCCTCCTCTGAGTGCAACCTGACCCTCCCAGCCACCACACACCCCGACTGTTCTCTGCCCGGCTCTCCCTTTCACCTCCTGCTTCTCTCTACATTTTGGTGCTACTTACTCTTCTTTCCAGATAATCTTGTGCTTTATTTCTTTTCACAAAGGAGGGCTCTCTAGTTCGATATCACTTTCAGTGTTGCTTCTGTTTCCTCCCTGTGTTTACATATCACCTTTCTTCATTGCTTCTTAACAAGGGTAGATGTATATAGCAGGAATAATCTCTGGAGCAGATATCTCTCTTGCCCCCAGAATACGTCCATATCTTTATCAGGGTTCAAAAGTGTTGGGCAACTTAATAAAATATGGGTTGTTACACAGCAAATGTATTCACGTAAACGAGATTATCTTTTGATTGAGTTAGGTTTCTGTTGCTGTTTGTGTGCAGTGGAAGTGTACTTTTCTTAACTTTTTTTTTAATCGTGTACTCTTTGTGTATAAAATCTGTTTGTGTTAAAAGGAAATACTTTATCTGGGTGCCACTGTTTATTCCAGGAATAATATTGTTATATTTTAAGAAATCCTGCCTACTTTAATTTATTTTTTCTTAGTCAACATTTGAAAATATAGACTATGCTGCAAAGAGGCATGTAAGCCTTTTTGTTTTATTATCTCTGATGTTTTCATTATATAGTATGTATGAATACACACATTTGATATTTAGCAAAATAGGGAAAATTATCCTGGTGCTAATGTACACAGAGCTATTACACCCAGTCATGGTTAATAGCACTAAATGCATTTAGAGTGAGGAGTCTAGACTGCAATCCTGTCAGCATCTGCCCCTTCCCCAGTAATTTATTTGGGTTTTGCACCTGCAGATGCTGAACTGGGACTGAATTCATACAGAATTTTTTATTTGGATAGCAGGCACTGAAATAGTAACATTTAAGAAGAGCACTAGTGACTGTGTTACCATTAACTTTCCCTCCTTTGTTGTCAATATTGAAAACAATAGAATCCTGATTATCCAGGCTCTTACCATGAGGATCTCCTTCTCTAATTAACTCCCTAATCTATTGGCAACCTGATTATTAGACATATCTTGTGCTGCCTGGTGCGTCTCAATGGTTGGAAAGCTTTCATAAAATATTTTGGTTTTAAGCTTGTTCATTGGCATGGTGTATCCTTAATATTTCATGCAAACATAGCGTCGGCCCTTTCGTGTGATGTAATCTCCATGCTCTGGAGCATAACAAGCCTTTCTGAAAGGGGTGGTAGATATTCAAAGGCCATGAGAACAGAACTGGAAATGCAGTTGTGCAGAGGTGGGTAAAAGTCACCTGCCTCTTTGTTACTATGCCCCATGTGTGTGTTAAGTCACAGCTGAAAATCACCTTTTCCTCCAGTTTTAAAGATGTATGTATCTGCAGGCATTTCCAAAGGTGAAGGGTTCTAACCCATTGTACCATCCAGACATGGCATGGGAGTTTGAAGGAAAACCTTTTTGTTCTACAAGTTGTAACCAGAGCCCTCAGGCTTGTTTCTGTGAGAGACTTGTGTGTCTCTAATTCTTTGGCCTCTAATATAGGAAAAATAAATTAAATTCCCCTCCCAATAAGTTCTTCAAAACCAGAAGACACCTAACTCAGGGAATCAAACCAGCATACACAGGCAGATCTTTTCCTTCTTTTCTTGAACATACCCCATTGCTTTCTTGAGTAATATTTTAATTTTGTTAAATGATTGACCCCGTGTTGTGGGTTTTTTCCAAATATTCTTGATATTGTGCTATTCCCTTGCTTGCTTCATTTTATGCAGTATCACCATTTGAAAAGATCTACCATGTGCCTCTTGCCCTACACCTAGAGATGTGCATTGGTGTGGTAGCTTTCAGGCACTTGGACATCAGGGTGTAGACTTCTTTGGATATGTTCAGCCTGGGTCTGTCATCCGTAAAGGTGTGTGTTTTTCACTAATGAAAGTGGTGGCCTTTTTGTAGTCTATGAGGTCTGTATTTTGTACGCATGGAGCCTTGCCCTGATCCTGTTCACGTGTGAAGACGAAGGCATGGAATTAGTTTATGTATGTCTCTTTGCAAAATCTACCCCCAGTTTTGACACGACAGGGATCTATGTATTTTGAACATCAGGATGAAGAGCACTCTAAAAACTGTGTACCAGTCACATGGTGCAAAGGAGCCAGCAAAACAGAAATGGATAAGAGAGATGGTAGAGATACATATGTACAGTAGGAAACCTTTCTCCACTGCATGCAATATTTTTATTCAGTTCATAGTAACCTTAAGTTACCATTCAGGATGCTAAAAAGCTTTATAAAGACACAAGTGTTTTTCATTAAATGAATTGATAATCTTTGAAAAATATAACCTTCTCCCCCACCCCACCCCTGGCTGCCCCCTATAACAGCTTGTATAATTCCAGACCAATTCTTTTTCTTACCTCTCCATAATGCTATTTATTTCTTGTCCATTCTTTCCTTCTTTTGTAACTATTTCTGAATTTCATGGGCTTCTCATAAAACACTGTAGTGCTAATGCTAAGGGTAATTTTTTAAAGGTGCTTCAAAAGTGTAGGTGTTTAATATGCAGCTGCTCTTTAAAGGGGCAAAAGGTTTCTTTCTGCCAATTCTTTCTGATTCTGTACTAAAAATCTTCTATTTTTTCCCCTCAGCTGTCAATATTTAAGGAAGTACCCTTTCTGTAATCCTTTTAAAAATAGTAGGTATATTCTGTATCTGTGGCTACATATACAGCTTGGTGCAAAATAATCTAAACACTCAAGGTTTGTTTGCAGATTTGCTCTAATGAAAAAGGCTCAAGATATATAATGAGACAGCCCCTCTGATACAGTTAATCAGTATCCACACAAGTTGATCCCTTGAATGCATTACATGATTCATAAGAAATTGCTTAGTACATAAGAAATTAAGAGTGAATAATATTTGCTGATGTCTTATTTTTCAGCAAAGAAATCTAACACTTTTAAAGATAAAGAAGGGTAAGAAGTCCATGCTTATGTTCCTGTGCTCTCTGCAAAATCAGATAGTTTCAGACAGCCATATTGCAAAAAAAATTTCCAGATACTGAGCAGAAAAGGTTCTGTCATTCAGTTGAACATCATGGGAGTATGGTACCATGCCTAAATTGTAAAAATATTTTTATTCCAAAATGTGTTTAATAGGTCACACTTTTACAATCCTGGCTTAGAGTTAATTACTATGTCTAGTCTCAAAAGAAGTCTATGGTAATAAGTGTCTCACTAAATCATTGTCTTCAGTGTATCCAAACTGTCAGGGTGGGGATTCTTAGAGGTGGCTAATTGATATATAAACACAAATCCTGTTAAAACTCCATGGCACTGGTGAACAGCTATGTGCTTTACAAATCAGCTGTTCTTCGATCCAGGTCCTGTTTCATTTTGCATAGAAATAGTTGGTGAAGGAAAGGAAAGAAAGGAGACCACTTGCACGACAGTAGGTCAGGGTACCTCTCTAATGGGGATGAAAGATGCTCAGACCTGCAGTGAGTGGCACAGGCAAATCCTTTTTCACGGGGAGTGGGTGTTTATTGCACAGATGCACTCCCTTCAGTGCCTGACCTGCCAGGGTGTCTCCAGCCAGAAATGGTCTCTGTGCTCCATCATCGTAGCAAATTTCTAAAGCAGAAATGATCGTGAGAAAATCTGGGGGGGGAGGGATGTCGATCATTTTGGTTTTCTGAAGGAATGAAATTTGGAAAAGGAAGAGTTAAAGAAGTTGCTGCTGCTGTAATATACATACCAGGCTCTTTTGGTCTTTTAAGTCTTCACAGCTCTCTTACAACAGGTTCTCTTCATGTCTCAAAAATGCAAATCTCTGGGCTCCTAAGAGCAACTGAATAGGGATATGTATTTCATCTTAAAACAAAGAGCAAAGGAGAAAAAAAAAAAAGAAAAAGTTATTCAAAGGATTTTGGAAACAGGTGTTCTAAATCAACATTAATTGGATTTCAGTTAATTATTCCTTATACTTTAGGGATTATAGGAAAGGCATATAGGGGAAAAAAGCAAGAACAACTTCTCTGACACACTAATTGCTCTAATATTATTTAAGCTAAGCAGCCCCTCATTTCTTTCCCCCCCACCCCAAATAAATTGGCCTCCAGATGCCTGTTACAGAGAATAAGACTGAAGTGAAAAAGCAAGATGCAGTCTTTGAAAGCCACCTTTACTTGGGAGGGCGGTTACATATTTACCCTATTATGTATAGTATCCTCTGCCTGTAACTACTAAAATAAAGGCAACTACTGAAAAGCTGTTACAGACTGATTTTGGGTACCACATTTCTAACATGATGATTACCTACATGATTCCCCTGGCATTTTAACCCTGTCAGTGTATGATCTATGAACATAGTTTAGGCTGGGTCAAGAACATTTTTCCAGGGCTGGCAGGGGAAGGCTGGTTGAAAGACAGGATATTATTAGGAATTGTATTTTGGCTTTTGGCTTTCTGTCCTAATTCCTACTGGAATGAATCCACTTTTTGCCCAATTCTGGATTTGGTAGAACATTTGACATGAAAAATTGTGTATGTAGAGTTTTACTTTGCTTCTGAGGACCAACTGATTCCAAATTTTAGAAGAGGAAGAGAGGGTGAGCAAGGCCCACTGTGCACATTCCCTGCTTGCCTGTAGAGCTGAGTCATGGGATTTCAGTGGAAAACTCTAACAAGATTTTCAAAACTATTAAATTGAAGTGGTCTAAAGAAATGAGGTTTTGAAGTTGGACCAAAAGTAGGGTGGTTTGGTTTGGTTGTGGTTTTTTTTTTTTTTTTTTTGTTTGTTTGTTTGGTTTGGTTTGGGGTTTTTTTGGGCTTAATCTTCAATTTTGTGCTGATTCCCCTTAGTTTTAAGTTGATGAGAGTGAGAGTCAGCAACACTTGCTAGACTCTTGTCACTGTCCAGCCCAAAAGAAATGAGTGATACCTGTGATAAAAGTAACAGATTTTCAAAGTAATTTTTAAAATTTAATATGATGTGATAAATAGAGCTTCTAGTAACAACCAAGAAAATAAAATGTTTTACATGTTTTTTATCTTAATAATGTCTCTTTGAAGAACTCTCCCCAACATGCTTGAAGTATGCATGAAATACATTGCTCTTGAACACAAGATACTGTTAAGTTATATGTGAAATTATTTACGCAGCAAATTGTAAAAGATTTTGGAAAGCCTAATGAAACTTGCCTGAGGGCAGCAAGAATTTGCATTCCAGCCTCCTGCATGTGTGACAACTTGCTATGCATCTCAGTTAAGAAAAAATTGGAAGGGGACTTCCCACATTCAGTAGTTCTCATCTATAACTAAGGTATATTACTAACGAGATATTCCTTTGCCCACTGTATGTGTCAGCAGATTTACCCTTCTTACAAACAGATGTGAACATCATTCTATCCTTTCTACACAGTCACTTATTTACCTGACTTCTGTGCATATTTGCATAAAGTCCTAACAAGGACTTGAGATTTTTATGGATCTTATGAAAAGATTGTTCTTAAATTCAACTGATGTGTTATAACCCATATTTCTGCCACACCTGGACAAAATTCCTTAGAAAGGACACTTTAGTTGCTGCTGTGAAAGCGGAGTAGAAAGTAGTAGTAAAAAGAGCAAGATTTCATGTATTGGCAACTTTCAGAGAATAGGGCAAATAGGTGCCTGTTTTGTTCTAGCTGCTCTTATTTATCTCCTTAACTCATAGCATTTAGATGGCGTCATCAGACCATGGTACTGCATTCATTAGGAAGAAAGCATTTCTCTGTCAAATGCCACTATTTCTAACTGATGATGAAGTGCAAAATATAAATATCTCTAAAGTTTTGTTCAATAACTAAAAAACCAGTACTAAACATATTAAGATAAATTATGAAAATACATATGGGCTATATATGCATACATATTTATTCTTGCTAGTACAGAGCATGATTTTACTTTGCAAACTTCTCTTCTCTTTAAAGGTAAAAAAAAAAAAAAGCCACTTCAAAACTCTGTTTCAGTAATTTTTTTCCAAATCAATTCCAACAGTATGAGCTTGCAGGAAAATATATTTCAAACTAAAATTTTAATTGATATCCTAGTTGTGTTTTGTGCTCTTCTACACTGTGTACAGCATCTCAGCAGTAGTGGTGCTTTAATGCTCAGAGTTCTGTAGGTTTTTTATCCCTACCTCACGGTTTCCCTTTGCCTCCCCCTTCTGACCTTTGCTAAAATCTTCACCGTGGTGCATAGGTGATAATTGACTGCCTTATAAAAGATACTTTTTGTATCAGACGAGTGCTTTCTTGTTTGAGATGTGAACATATTTTATGGACAGACTCAAAGCCTGCTTGTGCTCAGTCATATGTGCAAAAAAAATAACACATTGTTAGTCGTCTGTAATCCCCAGCCCGTGGTGGTTCCTTCCAGTTTATACGTGGGGAGAGATGGGCTTATTTAATCACAGACCAGATGCGGGGCCTAAGGGCCTGACCCAAAGCCTATTGAAATCAGTTGGAATCCTACCATAGCTTTTAATGGCCCTACATGTTTAGATAAGTATATCATCTGACTCATTTTTATAAAATAAAAAAAAAAAAAAAAAAGAAAAAAAAAGAGCAGCTTATTTTTGCTCTCTTCACTCCTTTCCCATTTTCCTTAGGAGGAAAATTCCCCTCCTCTACTCTCAATGCAATGAAAACAATTTTAAAAAAATAGAGCTGACAACTGTTCTGTTAAAAAAGTGTTATAATTGGAAGCTGGACATGGCTTTATAGTACTGGGGTGGCTACAGTCCCTTTTTGCACTATGAACCTTTTTGGTAATTCTTTGCACAGAAAGGTTGATGTGCTGGTGCAGAAAACCAGTTTATATACAGTGTGGTCTTGGGGCTACACGGTAAAAATAGCTGCGTGTAGTCTATTTGTGAAATATAGCAGGGAAAAATATTTATGAGCACCACAGGACATGAAGCTCAAAGTGCAGTCATTTCTAAATGAAAATTATGTGACAGTTCATCAGTATTTAATGCTAACATTGCTTGATCTAGACATAAAGAATTTAGCAGCCATTTATCATAACATACAGGACTGTTCATTTCCTGATTTGCTTAGAATACATTGGTGTTTTAATCTCGACACGAGCCACAGGTCTAATTTTAGATATTTAATGAAAGGAAAATCCGGGGAGAGACAGATTTTTCACATGGCTATTAGAAGCCTACTCCCACAACTTGAATTGGTTGGTCTTTTTAATGCGCGCTCCCAGAAGCCACTGCCTGGTCCCTGCACCAGATGCAGGTGTTCCCTTGTGCTGTCAGCCAGGAATGATTAATGAGGATTTGCCCCTACTGAAAGCAGTCTTTGGAGCATTGTTCAGGGCATCTGTGGAACTGTCGGGGGAGACAAGGACACAAGTGAACAACCAATTATTTGGCCATCACTGAGGCAGCATGAAAAAGACATCAAATTGGACAGAGGAGCAAAGCTTTTGTTTCATGATCATATTTTTAGGTGTTAATAGTAACAGAGGAATTCTACCTGTTTTGGTTTGCCTTTTTTTTTTTTTTTTTTTTTTTCAGGGGAGAGGGGAAGGGCTCAGACACCTCTTTAAAGCTAGGAAAGGATGCGCAAAAGAAAACAGAGAGAGAAAACTGATGACGGTCCTTTAAAAGTGTAAAAGGGAGGAAAACATACAGAATTGATTTCTTGGCAGTTGCACTGTGTGTATAAAGATATACCGTTTTGCTCGGCTAACATTAGGGAATGAAGGCTACGAATTCTGTGAGGAGGAGGATTTCCCATGCAGGGAGCTTCTTAATTGCTGGCCAAATACAGCAGTTCAGGAGCCGGGGCTTTAACGTGTGATAGCGCAGGGAAATGTTACATTAGGATTCTGAAAAAGAAAATGTGAGGGAGAAAAACCAGAAAACATTTGCAAGATTGCATTCAGCATTCAGCCTGCATCCCTCTTTCTGTCTCAAAGAAAATACTCGTAGGTGCAGAAGAGTGAGGGGAAAAAGAGGAACACAACTAAAAACGCTCTGCTCAGGCTTTGACTTCTGCATTTTTATATTTACCAAGACTTGTGATTATAAATACTAATTTTAAACCAGAGGGAAAGGATTATATTTTCAGAACAATCCAATTACAGAATGGATTGTTTGTAAAAGACATTTTATGCTCCATCCTGTCAAGCCTCTTTTTACTACAGTATTAAGAATTAAAAAGTTAATTATACAGCTTAATTCTAATGAGGAATATGATGTTTTATTGACTAATAACAAATATAGTATAATTTCTACTGAAGCAATGTAATTAATATTTGCAGTGGCTAATTCCTTAACCTCTGAAGTTCCACTGTCCCCACACATAAAAGAAAAGGAGTTCAGATCCTGAAGCAATTACAGATCAAGGAGAAACAAAGGAGAAATATATATCTCTACATTAAAAGATTAGTTCTGTTTTACTACCTGGATTTAGGTTGGAGTTTTTTTCAAGTAATTTATCCTTTAATGGCTATATTTTACCAAGAAGCCATTGCAAAATTATGTGAATGTCCATACATGAAGGCCTGGTTCCTCACCCAGCTGGTTAGTAGGAAGTTGTAGTGAGTAAAAAGTTTCTACCTGCTTCATATTTAGAGTGATTTGCTGCAGGTAACAATTTGACTTATGATATCTAGATTTTCAGAATTTGTTGTCTCAGTGTCAAATGTCTGAGTCTGAAACCTGAACAGTCAACTGTTGTCTCTATTTACTATAGGATGGTCATCTTCTTAGAAAATAAACATTTAAAAATAATAATAAAAAAATTTCTTAGAATATAAGAACCACTTAATCATAAAGAAAGAAAAAAAATAAATACAGTACCCATGTAAATGGAATCTTTAAAGAACATCACAAATTTCTTTATACAACCCAAATGAAAGTCTTGATCAGAAGGAAATCGCCAAACTACCTAAGAATCTTTTGGATATTCTGATAGCTCTGTGGTCCAGAATTTTACCTTTACAAGAGCCTCAATACCAGCTCTTGAACTGCAGTGTTGATGCGTTTCGTTCTGCCGGTAGGTCCTTTTCCAGCACCGCAGCCATTTGTTACTCTCTGCAAAGGACTCTGACATTTGAAACTGAGCTTTGTCCCCTCTCACATTTGGTGTATGTATGTGCTGGAACTCTAAATGACTTTATTAGGAGTTGTAAAATGGGTGTACAGACACACTCAACTCTGTTTCCTTCTTATCAGGAAGCGAGAGTGGCATCGACAGAATGCCCCTGTGTCTGAAAGACATTACTTGATGGAAGAACAGTCTGTTGGACTCCTCCTGGGCACGATGGAAGGGATCCCACTGAGGAAGGAAAATATTTCTAGGAAGTGAAGGAATGGTTGTAGCATCTCTAAAGAGGACATTTGCCTGTGACTGATAAATAGAAAGGAAGCTCTCTGCTACTGTAGGCTGCGCTGAAGGCTGCACCTTTTCCTACCAGGTATGGAATATGCTATAGTAATTCAAGGCTTGTTGGTGACTCTGCTGGATTACTTCTGGCTCTTCTACTTGGGAGTTGTCAGCTGAAAAGCATAGAAACATCAGGTGTTAAAGCCTGATGAAATTTCTAAGTGTCATAAAGAAGAACACAGCCTGTTATTTAGATGTGTCCACAGCAAATAGCATCAAAAATCTTCAAGTACATGGTCATTCTTTACAGACCTCCTGGTGGGTGAGAACCTTTAGCACAGGACCCCTGTGACCACCCCCCATGCATAATAATTAAAAAGGATTAAAATCCTTTTAGCGGAGGTTCTTTGGCCTGAAAATAGGGGTGGGATTTGTCAGCTAGTGCACGTAATGGGAATGCCCCTTTTTGCATACCACTTCCTCCAGTACAGTGACATCTCTTCCATCCGTTACATTACTCTGCAATCCACATACCTTTCAAAAATAATTATGTTTCTACCAGCACTTATAATTAGGTTTCAGTATGGTATTTGATGCATCTTGTATTATGATATTTTCCCTGTAAATTCTTATGTATGCATTTATTTTCATGATACTTCAATAAAAACATCAAAATTGAAATTCAAAGCAAAACAAAAACAAATGGGCAAGAACATATGGAAAGGGATAAACCCATTAACAACTTTATTATGAGTGTTGTTTGCTAAAAACATCAGCTTTGATTTATCTTTATGAGGTAAATCCACTGGAGATTTATTTTACAAAACTATAAAAAAATTCTGAAACTGTCACTTACGTTTTTACAAGGATCTCTAATACTCTACAGACTGCATAAGGCTATGAAGTAGTGGATTAGTATGAGGGGGAGATGGTTACTACCTGTGAGATGACTTTCCTCCTGTTCTGCTATATATTTATGGTGCTGTGCAGCTAAACAATAGATATGTTCTGTTCTAAGTCATGACGTATTTTTATGGATCTTTGCAGTTCTTTTTGATGAAAATTTTTTTCTTAGTCTGTGAACAGTATGGCTACTGTAACAAATTGCTAGGAAAAAAAAAAGAGAGAGAAAAATAATTAAAGCTCAAATAAATATTTTTCAGGTTTTAATATGTAGTATTCAACTTTTCATGCTAGAAAGAATAAGGGTTATTAGAATCACATTATGATAAAGGGTGAGCATTTATTTTTCTTATTTATGGTAAGTGAAATCTAGCAACAAGAAGCTCAAGAATTTCAGGAGCTGTCTTTTATAAAAATTTTGACCATCAGCATTTCTCTCTTTGTTCCTCCTCGCATCCCTGTATACAACCTGATGGTTCTGGTCACTGCAGCCAGTGTACATCTGCTGATGGTGACCATGACGAAACTCAAAAGACTTTTGTGCCTCTGCTATTGCCTCCAGGCCTGAAATGAGGTGAGGCTGCAGGGAACTGGGGCAGAGCCATTAGTATCTCATCAAAACTGGTTCTTAATGAAGCATTTGTTAAAGCAGAAGGAATTCTCTCTGCTGCTTGCACTGACAAGAAGAATAAGGGCAAGGGAAAAGGTTTGGATGTAAAAATACTCCCCCTTGTAGGAACAGCATGAATTAGCTGTGGTTTGTTTTGTTCTGGTATAGGGGTAGGCAGGGATTTTGCAGATGACATTTCTATATTGATTTTATATAATAATGCTGTACTTGCTTGGTCTGGGCTGCAAAATTTGCAGTGTGAACTACTTAAGTTCTGGCTCTTTGGCAGTAGAGAATTGTGAGGCTAAAATAAACTTCAGTTCCTTTACCCTTCATAGCTTTTGCACCTGAAATCCCAGAGCTAGGAGTTCAGTAAGTTTCTGTGTACACATAGGTATGTATTTACTTATGAAATCTATTTTTTCTCCAAGACCCTATCTTATATCCATAGAAAACTATCTTTACATCCTTTATAAACATCCTTGCCTTATTCAGCTTTTGGTTTTCTTCTGTGCTTTAGAGTAGGTCACACCTAGGACTGATGTGTGAGGCCAAAGGGCTTTTCTTTTTCTATAGCCCCCAGCCTGTTTTTTCATGAGCATAATTTCCCACTATTTTTGGATTTCGTTTTCTCCTTCCTAGTCCTTCTCATCTTCATGTGGGTGTTTTGGGTTTTTTTGACTGTTGATACCATCTTGTACACATATTCTTTTCCCTTTTCCTCCCTCTCCCCCTCACACCCTCCATTCATACATCCCCTTTGCTTCCTGTTTGGGTTCCTACATTTCTCTTTTCCTGGTCTCTTTTCCTCACCTTTGTTTGATCTCCCTCCATTCTTGCTGCAACTGGGAAAATAATGTTCTCCACAACAAGGGAAGTGGATCTTTATTAATGATGGTGAAGTTTCACCATGTATATTCACATACTAGAAATAACATGGTTGAGGGTCACTGACTGTTTTGCTAGGAAGAGGATCTTTAAATTAAGAGGCTTTCATTAATATTCTTTGTAATGTAAAATGATTTAGCTTCAAATTACTCTGTATCTGAATATGTGTTAGTCAAAATACTTGCCAGTGTTTGGCTGGATTATTAAGTCTCACCTTATATATCTTAATTGTTAGAATTTTCTTTAGATTTGGACGAACTGTCAAGAATTACAATTTGTGTGTATCTACTTCAGTATTAAATCCTTGGCTGCTTCAATTTATTTTATTGCCCTTCATGGGCAATGGTAAGCATCATAACACCAGTTGCATATGCTTGTTTTAATGAAGAAATTGTCATATGATCATTGTATGATCCTTATTTCAGCAAATTTTTGGAAGCTTTAAAAATGCAGATGATGTTCCAAATTCTGATTAGAAGTAAACAACAGATTATCAGAGCATTTTGGTCAAATAAGGAAATAGAATCCTTTCCTGGAAAGAAAGAGAGATTACATCCGCACTGGGGTGTAGATGGTTAGAAGAGTTAGTGATCTATGAGCATTAACAGAAAATAAATAACACATAAATTTTATTTCTTTTAGGCTCTCAGAGCCTAGCATTTTTATAAAACATAATCTTGACTGCAAGGTTTAAATAGTAATGAAATAATGATTGTGAGAATGCCAATATCAAAAATATTTGAAATAATAATTTGTGAGGTTTGTGTTGCCTTGTTCCACCTAGCAGCCAGCAGGAGCCAAAGGATATTTTAAGAAAATTTTATTAAAATCCAGTGCATTTGAAAAGACTTAGATCTACATTTCTACCATCAGAGGCTGCTTCGTTTTCTTCCCCTATGGATACAGATTATGTTTGTTTTCAGAATTGCTGAAGCCAGAAATGTAGTCTATGAGTATGAGTGAACTTTCTTCACCTAATTTCAAATCTGCTTGAACTTAGTGACTCTGTATATTTGATTTAAGCTTCTTTGAGTTTGCATTTAATAAAGAAGAAGAGTATAGGTGAAGGGAGAAGAGACAGAAAATCCAATGCAGAAATATCAAGAAAAAAAAGTGTGGTATACATGCCACACGTAAATTACTTGTTTCTCTTCTGGTATCTTCTGTGTTTTGCAGCAGAGCAGCTTTCCTTTGCAAAAAAAAATAAATCAAGTTGTCAGGTTTGGTTTTCATACAATCATGCACTAAGTGTTTTTACTTCATCAGCTGCAGCCTTATCAGACAAATAGATATTATGATTTATTTGTGTCCAGCTTTGTAACATATTATTCCAAAAGCAAATCACTGAATGCCAGAAGGCACATGAAATGGAGTGATCTATGTTGCTCTTCTCTTACTGTCTGGTCCAAAGTCTGTCCATCCCTGATTTTAATCACGTCCACTTAGTGGTCAAGCTAATTCACCCTGCCAGCCAGATAATCTAGTTCAGTGTCCACTGCTGTTATTACAAACTGGAGGTCAAATCTTTTATCTGTTTTCTCCAAACTCAGTTGGACACTGTTTCTTGCTGGGAGTCTTTGGAAGAAGGAGATAAATCTTATTGCTAATATCCTAGGAAGTACTAACATGTCTTCCTACAGGCATATCTTCAGGATTTACCAGGTTCTGTGAGTTTACATAAAAATTTTGAGAATTCAGTGGCTTTTTTCTTCGTATTGTTTTGGGTCTTTATTTATTTATTTATTTTTATTTCTGTGATACAAATATCTCTACTTACTCAAAACTGAATTGTGAATTGTCAACACAGAGTCTTCTGAGAATTTGCCTTCATTTTTATGACCATAAACAGGAATATAATCAAATCCCACTATCAATGTTGTGATTGCCTGTGTGTACAGGTGGTCTTTTGCAGCATAACCAGATGACATGGCTTGTTATAGTCTGGATATGTGCCAGAACCCCCCAAAATAGAATACACACAGATTTAGGGAATGCTGCACTACAGAGCATTCCTCTTGCCTAACAGTAATTCCTGGATGGTGAAGAGCAATTTTCTACCTATGACCTGTGGAGATCCATACGTGACTTCTGAGTTGGCTGCAAAAGGCAACTTGAAAGAAGTTTTTATGTTACACTGTGGTTTATGTGAAATTTGGCATTTATGGGTCAAAACCAATAAAGCCACTTCTGTACAATTGTAAAATGGCTTATACTTTGCTTTATCTCTAAGCGGTAATTTAAGACACGAGGTTTGGCATTGCCTAGAGCCTTTGTGCATACCATGAAAATCCACTTAATTTTTTTGCTGTTATGGAGCTGGTAACCAGATTAAACATTGATTGTAAACTTCTTTCCCTCTCCCAGATACTGCACTAAATGCACCCTGGTCAAATGAAATTGTGTGGTTTTACAATAAAGGTAAGTTTATAACATAAATTATAATGTATTTATATTGTATATAAAAATATATAAAATTAATAATATATGTGTTTGGAGGGGGAGCATTTTTCTGACACTGGTTATTGTGCAGTCAGTGCTGAAGGTCATCCTAGTTCCCTCTGTTTTCTCTTGCCACAAGAGTCACAAGCTCCTTCTGCAAGTGTTGGTGAGTGTCTGTAGGTGTCACCTTCCCATTCTTCATACAAAAGACCTTCAACCTTTGCACTGGTTGCATTTTCGCTTTCTAGGGTCTCCTCTCCACCCACCAACACCACAAGAGCAAGAATTACGTTTCAGCAGTCTGTCCACATTTGACAGCTGACGATGAAAGAATCCTTTTCACAACCACCGCAATATCCTTGGAATATCTTTTGAAGAAAGAAATGAGCTGGGGTTGCTATCATAATTCTTTGAGCTCAAACTTGGGGATAGGCATTGAGTTTGGCTGTAATCCCTGAAATGAAGGAATTTTTTCATGCTTTTTCTTTTGGCAAAAAGATTAGTTGGTGTAAAGTGACATATACTTTCCAAAAATGAAAAGGTAGCCAAGGTTCCACTTCCCCTCTGATGGGGAATCAGCCTGCCTAGTGGACAAGAGGCAATGCAGCTCAGCTGTCACTGCTCTCGTTGACACATTTTTTGAAATGACTCCAGAAAGATCTTTTTTTTTTTTTTCTTGACTCTGTTCCATAATTGAAAAGTGAAAAACAAATTGTCTCCCTGTCCTTCTTTCCAAAGGAGTCTGGAGTGCAGTGTGGAGAACACACACTGCGCTGTACCCCAACCAGCCGTTAGCTCTAAGAAAGAGCCATAACCATATTTTAGAGAATTGAAGAATACAAATGTTTTTTCTAAGTTATTCTTTGTTATGATGCAGTTTCTTACGTCATTTTGAATTTGCAGTAGCATAAGCTGAGAAACTTTGAATAGACTGTTGTACTGTGCATTGATTATATTCTATGAGTTCATGTTGAGACAAATATCGAAACATATTTAATGCAAATACGCATTTACTCGATGTATGTGTTCATATAGATGCTGAAAAGCAAGTGTTCTCAGACTATTATATATTATAGACTGAAAAGGACTTGATGCTTTGTGGAATATGGGCTCTTTTTTTCTCACTGGTCAAATGTTTTTGCATTATGTGAATTTTTTTTAATTTTATTTAAATGAAGTTGATAGCAGTATGTTATGACTTTTAAGGGTGACTTTTTGACAATGGAAGTATAGGATCAAGTGTAATTCAAGCCTTGGGTACGTTTTACCCGAGTTACTTTATGGCTTTAACTGCAATGGCCGTGAGAAAGGAGAGATGTCCCAGCTCTGCTGCAGACAGATTTTGTGACCTTGGTCAAACTACTTAAACTCTCTGAGTGAAATCCTACCCCCACTAAAGTCGAGAGGATTTTTGCCATTTATTTGAATGGAGCAAAGATATCACATTTGAATTCTGAATTGTTAATAAGAACAGGATAACATGTATCTAACTCTCACAGCTCTTGTGAAGCTAATTAATCAGCAGAGTACTTTGGGATCCTCAGAAGTATAATAGAAGCTGCAAGTACTATTATTTATTTGTCGTGTAATTGGAAACCAGCAAGGTAAAAAGTCATTGATAAAAATCCATATCACAAGGTCATTTCTTTCAATGTTGCAAATCTCTTCTTCAATCAAGAGCTTTGTAACTGATGAAAAGTACAGCCTAATCATAACATTATCAAGTCAATTTAATTGGTGCTCTGGCAGCACATGAGATCATAATGAAGTCATTTTTGCTAGTTACAGGCTTAAAAATATTTTTATAGCACCCTTCATCCTAGTGGAAACTTTAAAGACCTCACAGGATTAAGCTCTTCTGCCTCCATTATACAACTGCCTTTATGTGGCAGATACCAGCTGTTTTAATAGTGTCTAAAAATTTTACTGATAAGCAGGATATTACTGTGTTTATACCTATACTATATACCTATTACATAGTTTGCACCTTTAAATGGATGTTCAGATACATCAAGGTATAGAGGTAGCACTTTTGGGTTAGAGCAGTTCTGATGTTTTTGAGGATGAATATTAATAGTTGTCACTGTTGCTAAACCACAGTTTTTCAATACACTGTGTCAGTGAAAATCTCATTCTTGCCAACAGAAAGGTCTGTGGGGCTTTACACAATAGTCTGTTTCACTTTGGCAGAAACTTAAAGCCCCAAACCTGAGGTTTGGGGTGAGAGCAGTTAATTTTCTATCAGCATGCTGTTACATTGAGTGGATTGCTTAATTTACTGTGGTGTGAGCTTCAGTATTGCAACAGATGCAAGTAATGTTATTTATCTTTACTTTGCCCCAGCTCTTTCATAGCATGGAGAGCTGGTGTGCCAGTGTTGGGGTCCTCCTGCCATTGCTCCCCTCCTTGGGGACTGGGGCAGTGTGATTGCAGGTCTCCATGATGAGCTCCCACCATGTGTCACCTGCCATTTCTCATGGCCAGTGAAGAGCAGGCTGGGACTCTTGTTTCTCTCTTGTCATTTGCTCCTTCAGCAGGCACACATTTAAAAGCCCAAACTTATTTGAGGTAGACCTCATTGTGCCATAATACAGGTGTCACCTAAAATTCAGACTCTAGATTAGCAAGTTCCTATCTTCAAATCTCTTTTTAGGCCTCTTAAAACTTCATTTTGATGATGTACTACCCCACTGAATTTTGTGATGAGTTTGGATTTTCTTTTTGCCTCAATCCACCTCACAGGTAATGGGATTGGAGTGTTAGTAATCCTGCTGGTGAACCTGAAGAGAAAGTACCAAGTTCATTATTGATAGGGCTGGAGAAGTTATGGTCCTGACTGGATGATCTGGGGGAGATGAGGTGTGGTGCTGTACTTGCAAACATATTTGGGAATGAACTGAAAGTCTCATAATTTATGCACAGGAAAAAAAAAAAAGAAAAAAAAATTTAGATTTTCTTAGTTGTGGATAAAACAAGTAAGTGTATTGTGATTTGCCCATATTTTCAAGTATGTTGAATTCAGTATTTCTTTTCAAACTTTGATGCAGGATTTAATCATAACTGCTTAAAAAATGAGTGTTCGGTTTTTGTTGGTCTGGTAGGGACTTGGTAATTTTCATGAACTCTGAAAAGATGGATGCGGAAGAACTGTGGGTACAAATATTGATACTTAATTTGCTGGTTTAATATTTGCATCAGTAAATAGTTCCTCAAGTTTCTGCATGTTTCTAATCGCAAAGGGGTGGGAGGATGATTTAAGTCACCCTCTTTACAAGTTTGAGGAAATAGCATGAAAATATTTTAACAGTCCTCACTTCATCCTGCTCAGTGGCTGCTTACAGGACTTTATAGAGGATGACAATATTAGCCAACCGTCAAGACAATAGTCTGAGAAAGACCCTTTTTACTTCAGACAAAGAGAGGAAAAGAGCATTGTGTAGGGGAGTGAAATTTCAGGGCAGCAGCTCTGCTGAGGGCTTGTTAAATCTTTCATTTGGGCCATTCACCTGCTGCTTATA